>FIZR01030115.1:0-74554 GCA_900060175.1 Ferrisia virgata
AGACAAACCTTAAACATCCCAGAAAACACCCACTCCATTCCAGATTCCTCCACAGTCATGCAAAAAATTCTCCTCTTAATAAAACAACTTAACCTCCGACATGAGAAGGAAATTTACAACAGGAAAATTAAGAAAGTATTACCCAAGCAGAGCGAGGGCAAAAAAATGTTGCAAAATAGCAGGAATGAAAGGTCAAAAAATGAGTATTTAAGGGCATCAGTGAACTGAAAAATTTCAACATTTTTGATTTTATTTCTGCAAAGTATAAATTTTTATAATTTTTATGAGAACATTGACAGTGAAGGTAAATTCAGTATTTGTGGGAGGGCTTGAGCCCTCCCATGCCTCCTCTCATCTCTGTTTATGAGTGTATTTTACTTATCGTTGTATTGAAAAAAGAAAACAATTAGTTGAATTTTCAGCATGAAAGGAGATAGCAAGGAATATGGGGGCCTAAGCCTCTCCAAATTCTGAATTTAGTTTCTATAATGTTTTCGTTTCAAAGCCACTTTCCAATATAAGAATGGTGCAATGGTTTTGTTTACGAATTTTCAAAATTTTGTGCGCCTATGAAAAACAAATTCTGAGCGACGAAAAAATTTTCTCAGACCCAACTACCTCGCTCAGAATGTCGAAAAATGCATATGGCTATTGCAATAAGTCTACTACTTAAACAAACGTGAATTTTCTGAAAATTTTTCTCTCTTAGGGGAGATGGGGAAGAAAAATGACAAAAGAAAACTTCGAATTGTTGCACATGCGGAACATGAAGGGAGGGGAGGTGTAGAATTTTTTTTCACAAAAATATGTTCTGAGGTGTATCATTTTTTTTTAATTTTTTTCAATTTTTGACCAACCAAATGTAGTAGCGAATAAACATCTAATTAATTAAGTTAAATTCGATGCGCTAGCTGCTCTTCATTTTTTTTGATGACACAATACGCGATCAATCGTTTCCATTTCCCACAAATGAGTATAAAATTTGCATACATATTCGTATTTGTCGCGGAAATTACTTTTTTTGAAATATTTTATACTTTCCTCAGATTTTTCCCAGCGAAACAAAATTGAACCGGTTTGTTCGCATAAGACAATAATTTATGCTGCACCTAACAAATGAACTGCTACAACTTGCTGGGTGCGATTTGAACGAAATTTCGATAGACGAAAAAAGCACGTTGAAAAAAACATGAGCAAATTTTCAGCTTTCGAAGTTGATATAGGTTTTATGGTAGAGGAGAGAGGGGTTTTAATTCAAAAATGTGGCCATTTATGCAAAAAATTTTGAATTCTGCAATTCTTAATAATAAAAGGAAAAATATTGAGAAATTGATTACCATCGTCCATAACGACCCTCAAATTCATTTTTAATTACATTTAATCATTTTGAAGCCTCTAGTCAAATAATAATTTTTATACAGAATTTTCAAACGTTCATCAAAAGTGCCCTGATTAAATTCAGTAGAAAATTTAGCTATTACATGATGGACAATTTAGACATGAATTGACGTGGGGAGGGTCGATATTGATTGCGAATTCAATTCATTCCTTAATATATTCTTTCTCATTGTTAAGAATCTCAAAATTTTCATTTTTTTCGCATAAAGATAGACATACTTTGAAATTTGAAAACACACCGCCCCCCCCCTTAAGGTGCGCAAATCAATTTCGGTGGCTAAAAATTTTGTTGCAGTTTTCTTTGGACGTGCTCTTTCCAGTGCTTTGCTCGTAAATACACATAAACGATTTTAGAGGAAAATCGACTTAATTTGCTCATACACATTTTTCGATACTTGCAACCTGCGTTAACCCGCAAACATTATGCATCAATGACAAAAAGGTTTAATAATCAAAATTCTCGTCAAAGAACTAGAATTTTTTCCACTGTAATGCGACAAAGCAGTTTAATATAAATTCTAAATATGTAAAGATATTTTAGACGTTCTTTGTAGCTGAATTCTTTTTAGCCTGATTTTCCGTAAAATATTTTCAATGAAAATGAGACTCTTACAGTCTATCGATAGAGCGCGGCTCATGGGGTGAAGAAGAGGGAAGAATGTCAATAAAATCCGTACTGGCGTCCTAGAACACCATTCAGGCCATTTTTGGCGATATAAAATTTTTATTTTTCACCCCCAATCACTGAAATTTGGCTGATTGGCTCACGTTGGCGGCGGATTATATAAGTGGGGCTGATCTTGAGTCAAAATTCAGTTCTGCCCAAATTTGGTGAAGAGGTGCTGAGAAGTTAAAATCGCCAAAATTGTTTCTTTTTTAAGCCAATCGATAGATAATCCAAAGTTATGTATAACATATCCAAAAATCAGCCTTCTAGATCAATTAGGAGAAGAGATATGAGAGTTTTCCCCCTTTCTGACCTTGAACAAGGACTGTTTCTCCCCTATCTCCCCTCCAAATTGAGCTAGGGTTGAAATTTTATAGGTAGACTTGGTAGTGGAGTCTTGGATGCGTTTTTTTGGGGTTCGGCTATTCAGAACCATTACACTCTTTCACAGTCCCAAAACTGTAGTTTTTCGGATGAGTTTTCTTATATTTCGAGTTCGCTCCTCGCATAACTGTCCTCCAAATTGAGCTCAGAAAGTTGAAGTTTGGTATGTATATTCAGTAAAAGCCCTAGATGTGTTTTTTTGGGGGTCTTGACTTCTCAGCCTCATGGCACTCCCTCACGCCTACGAAAATGTAGTTTTTTGGTCGGATTTTCTTATATTTTGAGTTCGTTTCTCGCATAACTCCCCTTAAAATTCGGTTGGTACATTCAGTAAGGACTTTGAATGTGTTTTTTGGGAGTTACGAATTTTCATCTCCATTACATCCTCTCACAGAACCAAAAAATGTTTTGTTTTTTGAAAGTTGAAATTTATTTTGGGGGTTTCGAATTTTCGTACCCATCGAACTCCATTAGAGCTTCAAAAAAGAATATTTTTGGGCGGTTGTTCTTATTTTTTGAGTAAGTTCCACCCATATCATCCCTACAAATCGAGCTAGGAAATTGAATTTCACTTTGTAGGTTTTCAGCTAATTACACCAGTATCTACCTGTACCCCCTATCACTAGTTAAAAAGAAAACAACATTGTAGACCACTCTTTTATTTATTCCATGAATGTACAATTCACGTATCTCCTTTACTTGACGACAATCAGGCTCAAAAAGCAACTCATTGCGATGCTTTTTTTCGACGTGACAATACATAAATTGCATCGATTTTGTCATCATATTAAAAAGGTCATTTATCCTTCAGCATAAAATGGGAAAAATTCAAATATATTGCCTCGAGTGTGGAGAATAGATTAGTATGTGTGGTTTTTTTTTTATTAGACATTTTCTAAGTAGCCGAAAAAAGGTGGGTTATTTTCAATTTTTATGCCAAAATATCGTGTTCAGAGTACGAAGTACCTAAATTTTGGTCCATTTAATCAATTAAAAATATAATTATCTCTATCGAAAATTTAAACAACATTCATTCATGCAGTAAAATTCACCAACAGTCGAATTCCTTCCGTCAATCATCCTCTTCGTCTTATGACAAAGAAAGCTCACACAATACAATATAAAATTTTCTTACTGCGAAGCTGATTACATGTATTCGACTCCATTTAACAATAAGAAATCGAATAAAAATACGCAAGCGTCGGTTGCAATATAATATTGTACACAATTTCCACATTATATTTAGATACGTCGTAATTATAATACATTGTATGAGCTAACCCACTGTACATACTGCACAACGTATACACGAGAGTTTTCTAATATATATGATTAAGCATCGGATGGAAAAAAAAAAAAAAAATTCTCTACCGAGAGGGTTAGGTACACCTCGCCTCGTGCAGACAGTAAGTAAAGCCTGCAGAGTATACAATGCAACTAGATGCGAGAGTATGGCCTTGACTATACTCCCAGCATCATCGCTAACTCTACAGATAAGTTCAAACTTCAAACTGGTTCCTATTTCTAATAAATATTATAGGTGTCGAGGAATAAATTTATACGAGAAAAATTCGTCCATTTGCATGAAACGATGTACTCGACGTATTGTCGAACAATGATTGACAAATTCGTTTCATACGTGTGGGTTGTATCGAGACAGCCTCGCACAATACCCGGGTTAATTTTTTTTTCCTTCTTCATCTTTCTCTGTCGTTTGTCTTTGTTGTAAACCTGTACGATGATTTTTCCAGCCTCGATGACTTGCCATGTACCTACATAGTACCTGCCTACCAAAACGAAACGATGGATTGACCGAATAAAATATGTGCGAGAAAAAAAAATTTCATTCTTATACATATCCTAATAATAAACACTTCGCATACTAAAAATACATTTCATTATTGAGCTAAAAAGATATTACTAACTATAGGTACCTATATTAAGTATTATGCAGGTAGAAAAAAGCATACTTAAATTTCAAACGTGTTTCGTAACGTTTACCAATATTTTTTGTACTTTCAACTTGATAATAATATCTGCGCGATTTTTATTTTTATTTTGTAATCCTATATTTATATTTTTTTAAATAAGCCAAATAATATGAACTTGAAACATTTATTGATGAAGCGTACGTTTCATGTATCATACATACATACACACATATCGAAACTTTAGTACATTTTGCTTTCTTCTCTTCGCAACGGATAGTTGGTTATTTCGCGAAAATTCCTGTTCGGTTCAACGTCTGCAGTGACTTTATATCGTACTTAAGGTTACGGCAGAAAAACGAACGTCGACGACGACGACGAAGACGACGTGAAAAGGGTACATCATCATACAGCAACAAGTTAATTAATTGAATTACACCTGATTAATTATTTCGGATAGGGTAGCACGTGTCCGTATCGAATATTATTAGATAGATAAAACGGTCGTTTACGCCAATTGAGCAAAAGATTTTGCGCGATTTGGTTATCATGCGAAACATTCGTGCTATAATTTGGGAAAAAAATAACAAAATTTTTCTTTCCTACGAAAAGTTTTTCCTTCGATAACAAATCTAGGTACAGTATAGTTCACTATTCGCTAATACTTTTCTCTCATTGCAACCGGTTTTTGGCGGATTTCATACACGTGTATATTAATACCTTAGTACGTAATACGAGTAGGTATTATCAACGTGATATTATTTAATTAAATTTTTTTTTTTTTGAGAAATATTTTGTTTACTAATTACTGGACAAAACAATATCTAAATCTTTTTTTTTCTGTTTTCCTTTTTTACTAATACAGTCAAATTAGCTCCAGAAAAAAACCTGACTTCACCAAAATTCACAAACCACAGTAAGCCAAATTTTGCATTATTTATAGATTATGATGTAAGTAACAAAGGAAAAAAAGCTCCAACCCCTTAAAGTGAAGAGCTAACCTCAAGAGAGGGGCTAAAATTGATGTTTTAAATTATCATTCAATAGGCAACTTTTTTGTTTGTGTGTGTGTGTGTGTGTACACAGGCTTTTTTTCCTCTTTTCCAGCCAAAAAAAAAATCTTTACGAATTGATGAAAAGCATCACGTTCCTAATCAGTACTGCGGGAGGAGGGGGTGCAATGGAGCTAAAAAGTCGACACCACCAAAAGGCACATCCTGAACCCATACGTAATATATATACTAAATTTCAACTTCCTAGCCCAATTTGAGGGGAGGGAGGGAGGGGGGAGGATATGCGAGGAACAAACTCAAAAAATAAGAAACCCAAAAGGTGCATCTAAGACCTATATACTAAATTTATACACCAAATCGAAACTTCTTAGTCCAATTTGAGGGGAGGGAGGGAGGGAGGGGGAGGATATGCGAGGAACAAGCTCAAAAAATAAGAAAAATCTACAAAAAAAAAACAAATTTTTTGGAGCTGTGAGAGGATGTTATAAGACTGAAAAGTCAAAATCCCCAAATGGGTGCATCTAAGACCTATATACTAAATTTATACACCAAATCTAAACTTCTTAGCTCAATTTGCAGGGGAATTATGCGAGGAACAATCTCAAAAAATGAGGAAAACCGACCAAAAAACTATATTTTTTGGCTTGTAAGAGGGTGCAATGAGACTGAAAAATAGAAACCCTCAAAATACACATCTAAGACTTCTTATAAAGGTATATGCCAAAACTCAACTTCCTAGCTCAATTTGCAGGGAAGTTATGTGAGGAACAAACTCAAAACATGAGAAAATAAAGGAGCACAATGGGTCTGAGAAGTCGAAACCCCCAAAAGGGATATGTTTCGCCTTTGCTGAGTACACATACAAAATTTCCACTTCCTAGCCCAATTTCGAGGGGAGATAGGGGAATAACAGCCTTTTTTCAAATTTCAAGGTCAAAAAGGGGTGCTCTCCTAATTAACCTAGGGGACTGATATTTGGCTATGTTATACAACTTTGGTTTGTTGATCGATTGATTTAAAAAGGAATAATTTTAGCCAGCTTAGATCCTTGGCGACCCCCCCCTCCCCTAAATTTAAGCACGATAGAATTTTGACTCAAGGTCAACCCTACTTCAAAATATCAAATCCGCTGCCAAATCTAAGGCTATTTCCTAAATTTGATCGTCTTTGGTCGGTATCGAGCTAAGCGCATGATTTTTAGTTTCGGAGAAAAAATGAAAATAAATATCTGTCATAGCCAAAAGTGATCGCAATAGTCATCAAGGACTCCGAAATGGATTTTGCTGATATCCTCCCCCCCCCCTTCTCATTTCATCCGCCGTAGGTCAATAGACCATAATAGCTTGGTTTTCATTGATAATATGTCATAGAAAATCAGTCTGAAAACAGTTTTCAGCACTTCCCTATTTTGAGACACGTGGAACCTTTTCAAATCCGACATAAGCGCGCCCAGAAATTTTTTCAAGGTGGGGCTAAGCGTAGCGTGGACGAAATTTTAAAAAAAAATAGTATTTTCAAGTCATAAAAAATGTATTTTTCGGAGTTTGGATTTCAAATTTTTAGAAGTCTCTTCAAGCGAGAGATAGATTTTCAACGATTTGGGTATTAAATTCAGTATAAAAGTGAAAAATTTAAATTTTTTCATGCCTAAGGAAGGGTTATAGCCCCAATAGAGCCCCCATGGATGCGCCACTAAGATCAGAACATGTTGTTTGCGATTACAAGCATATTTCAAGAATCAATTTATTACGCTTAAATGGGAAAATTTGAAAGGGGTCAACTTTGGGCAGCTTTTACACTACGCGAAGAATTTAATTTTTTCAAAAAATAAAAATTTCATCCGATGCAGGATTTAATATAGAATATGTTTATGCCCCAGGATTGTTTTCATTTGAGACTTCCCCGAGTGCGGTACAACGTAAAACTCAAATTTTATGGTGGTTTTGGTCCTTTCCTGAGATCATGGTCCACACTTGATGGGCGGAACTTTTTTCCTTCCATGTAACTTACACCATAAGTTACTACGAATCTTGTCCGGAACACAATCATATTTGACTGAACTTACTCTCGAAATTTTAGAACTCATCGACACCATTTTCACTTCAATATTGCCTCATTTGAATCCAAATTTAATGAATTTCGATTGAGCGAGATATTCGTAGCTTATATTTTCAAAATATATTAATTTAAAATCGTAACAGAAACGAGTAAATTCTTTGAATCAACGCCGAAAGGTTCATTAGCAATAATTTGCAACACGTGCAACGTGCGTTATCATTTCACTGGTTCTTTCCTTTTTAAAAAAAATTTGCTTCAAAACACGAAAATAATCACGCATCGCGTAAATTGAGGATATCTCAGCATCGTTATAATTTGTAACGCAATCGTAATGTAGAAAGCAGGGGGCATTGTCCTAAAACAATGAAATGAAATAGGAAATTTGTCACATTGTGAATTTTGAATACCCGATATTCTGTCATTTTTACTTTCTCCCTTCTTTACTTGGTTTACAACAAAAAAAAAAATAGCCCTACCCAATACCGTCATCATCAAGTTAATTAAAAATAAATACAAATAACGCCAACGTAAAATAATTATAGACACATTAGATAAATAATTTCAAGAAACAAACGCCTCGTTGAATAAAAAATTTGAAAATTTGATTAAAAATTAATACATCCTACTATAATTATAGGTTAAAAAAAAAAAAGAAGTTCAAAAGCTCTGAAAAAGGTATAAGCTAAAAGATGGTAGGAAAGAGACGATTAAATTTTTAAAAATTAACATCTTTTAACAATGCTTTAAAATTAATTAAAACGAAACTAATTACTATTTAATTTTTAATTACGTAACATATTGTAGTGTATCCCCCCTGTTTTTTTTTCAAAAAAATAATTTCACAAAATCTCAGCCTGATTCGTTATTACTTTCTAAACAAAGAACTCCTTTTTCCGTATCACCATCACTATCATGTTCGTAAGAAAAGTACATATACACGTATAAATTATGAAAATAAATACACACGTACGAAAAAATCATTTTTGGCTCGAGATAACCTGTTGAAGAAAAAAAAAAAAAAAACTCAGATAAAAATCATTCGCTAATTATAAAACCAAAAACGGTACGTGCAGCTGAAAAATTCCAATAATTTCATTACGAATAATCCGAGATGATGAATTAATTAGGAACTCTTTATCTACAATTCAAATCATAAACAACTCGATACGAAGTTACGTACGTAGGTGCACCGAATTGGCTGAAATATGCTGACAGTTTGCAAATTTTTTTCATACACACTAAATCAAGTTTAATTAATTTTTTATAGATACATATCTATGTGTATAAAATGAGATGTATGTCCATGTATATATGTATAGTGAAAACTTTCAAGAAAAACAATCAATACTTGGAAAAAGCTTGAACGAATCAACTGATAAAGGTAATTGCGGTAATTACAGCGTTATCTCAGAAAAAAAAAAAAAAAAAACTCCGATGTAAGATACCTGTACCATTTTAGGTACCTACCTAAAAGAAATACGTATTCAATAAAAAATTATGCTGCGTGCAAATACTCAACACACAAACATTTCTTACATTCGAAAAGATAATCGTGTTATACTACACATTTGAGAACATATGTACCAAATGTTATATAGACTGTATATATTATTCATTTCGACGGTATATTTTATCACATTGAGAAATAATTTTTATTCTGTTATTTCCGATCGACCGAAATGTACAATGACCGTGATACCTTTCGTCTGTGATAAAAAACCAATCAGATACTAATGTAAACATTAAAAATTTCTCTTATCTAGAAGCGACCTTCTGATCAAGCTCGTTAATTATTAAAAATTATCGGAGGGTTTTTTTCCATAATTCTATGTAATATGGTTTGAAATTTTTTTTTTTTTTAATGAGATATGTTCTAGATTTGGCTGTTACATTTGAGAATCGAAATAAAATCTACGTACCTACAGCTCTACCAACTACCTACATGTACCTAGTTTGGAAAAATAGTCGAATACATAGCAGAATTTCGTTTTCTTGTCGCGCAGCTGTTTCAATATAGGATTTTTTTCTTCACGAATAACTAACTAGGTAGCTAGGTACATGTTTTTCTTGAATTCGAACAACGAGGTTTTGTTTATTTTACGAGTAACACGGGCTCGTATATTCGCATACGTTTATACATCGGTACGAGCGAATCGAATGCATAAAACCTAAATTATATCGGTGTATATAAATTGTAACTTATTCGCGTAAGACTTTAAAAATTGAATTTTTTTTTTTGGTGACAAAGATATTGTACCACCTAACGCAGTATAAGAAAAAATAAAGATGAGAAAATCACTAACAATATTCACCACAGTGTTTGCTGAAAATAATTGAAAAAGTAAACAAATAAAGCTCCTTTTATTTATAAAATAGTACGTAGTGTCATTGTAATGTTAATTGTGTGACAACCGAAGCTGTACACGAATATTGCGTTAATCAATTGCGAAAACTATATCGAAGTTTGTGCTTCTTTTGTTTACTAATTTTCATGAATGAGATATACCAATTTACTCATATTCAATAGCGGAAATCGATTTTACACATTTAGGCCGAAAGGTTGAACAACTTCTACATACATAAAATTATCACAGGTTCATATATATTCGATCATTAAGCCTCCGATTTCGAATTAAATAGCTAGTCTAATTCTATTCACTAATCACCTCCTTAAATTTAAATAAAAATAAAAAATATCCTGAAAAATGGGGGGAATAAACGACCAAAAAAACTACATTTTTGCGGCTGTGAGGGCGTGCAAAGGGGCTGAAAAGTTGAAACACTCAGAACATACATCTAGGACCCCTCAATTTCCTAGCTTAATTTGGAGGGGAGTTATACGAAGAATAAAACCCCCCAAAAAAACCAGCTAAAAAATTACATTGTTGGAACTGTGAGGACATACAACTAGGCTGAAACGTTGAGACCCCCCCCCCCATTGTACATACTAAATTTCAACTTCTTAACTCAATTTGGAGATGAGGTAAAGGCGCAACAGTCCATTTTCAAGGTCAAAAAGGAGAAAACCCCTCATATCTTCCCTCCTGCTCGACCTAGGAAACTGATATTTGGACATGTTGTACAGCTTTAGATCGCCTATTTGATTGGTCTAAGAAGGAAGAATTTTTGCCAACTTGGACCCTCAGCACCCCATCTTCCAAATATAGGCATAATTGAATTTTGGCCAGAAAATCAACCTCACTCCAAAGTAAGAAATTCGCCACCAATCGAAACCTATTTTCTAGATTTTATCGATTTTGGTCGGTATCGAGCTGAGTTAATTATTTTTAGCTGGGCGAGAAAAATAAAATAAATATCGTTATAATGATGTCTTAGGACCCCATAACGGATTTTGTTGATATCTCCTCCTCCTTCTCCCCCCTCCTCATCCACCGTATGTTGATAGACCGTAATAGCCTGGTTTTCATTGAACAATATGTCATCAAAAATCAGGCTAAAAGCAATTTTTAGTACGTGTCCTTTTTGGGGTCCAATTTTGCAATTTTTAAGAACTCTAGTCGAACCTTCTAATACAGAATTAAACATAGAACATTTTTTGATCGGATCATTTTTGCAATTGAAAGCGTATTTCAAGAGTTAAAAAGGGATTCATTACGCTGAAATAGGAAAATTTGAAAAGCGGTCAACTTTGGAGGGCTCATACTAAGTAAAAAAATTGAGTTTATTCAAAAAACGAAAATTTCATCTGATGCAGATTTTAGTGTAGAATATTTTCATACTCTTGCACACTACACATTTGAAGCTTCTCCGAGGCGATACAGGAAAAAAACAAATTTTATGGTGCTTTTATCCACCTCCTGAAGTAAGCTCCACACTTGATGGGCAGAAATTAATTTCTATTATAACTAACAGCCTGGGGGGGGGTGGGTAAGTAAAATATAAATTAATCTGGCATCGCCAAAAATGATCGTTGATATCCCCTCCTTCATCCTCCGTAAGTCGATACATAGTAATAGCCTGGTTTTCATTTACAATATGACATAAAAAGTCAGACCAAAAATGGTTCCCTTTGCATGGTATCGTGACATAGTATACATCAACATAATAATAAACGAATATAAAAAACAAAAACATAGCATTAAGATTATCACAGATATAATAATAGAAACAGGTTAAATACTTCTAAAATTTGTCATGCCCGCCGAATATTCCAAAACTTACAAAATGTAATGTAACTATTTTTTTTATTTTTTCAAAAGCTCGAGTAAAAATAATTTTTTCAAAACAGTACAAAACAGTAGGTACTTGGACTTACCTACCAACAAATTATTATAATGGTAATAATGAAGCAATAAGCGGGCATTTTCTAAAACCGGTTTCTAATTCCGAGAAATTTAAATTCGAAGAAAACTTTTCGAACAAAATTAATTACAGAAGCGATCGATTTCAATTATAATTTTTGGTGTTCGATTCAGCACCCTTTTTCCACAATCAACAGTAATAAGATACAGAAAAATTAGGAATGTAATTTTGTGAAAATATAAACAAGTTTAGTTTCGTAAAACCAATGTCGAAAATTTATTATTTCCCATGATCAACGTACTTATAATCTTGCTAATATATTCCGAAGCTGTACTCTAGTTATAAATACCGAAAGAGTTCTGTATTTTAACAATTTCAAAGCACAGCCTAAGCTAGTGTAATTGATTTTTTGAAAAATAAATTGTATTTAAATTATATTGAACGAATCAATTCCTATTACCATACTTCTTTTCTATTCAGTAGTAGGAGAGAAAAGCTCAATTTTAAAATGACCATACGAATATTATTTTAATTATTTTAAACAGATCTTTTTCGGGAACACATTAGCACTATTTTATTCAAAAAAAACTTTATACATTCAACTTCACGTTAGACTATTAATATAAAAACTGTATTTCGGCAGTATCGTTACGTTGAGATATTGTAGACTTGATAATTTCATTTTTATGCAATGATTCTAATAGTTTGTTTGATGACTACGATTAAGGATGTGTCGGCCCATAGTTACGCATATCTTCGAGGTAGAATTAATTTACTAGAATCGTTTTAAAAAACGCATCAGTAAACTATATTGTACATTCGACGTTTTAAAATTAAATAAAATGTTTAACCTAAAATAATTTTACACTTTTAAATAAGCCAGCAAGATGAAAAATTCAAAAACCACAATCAATATTTACTCTGACAATCCGATAACACGATTTATCCCTACTACGATCACGTATCACGTACACAGAATCATTATTGATAAAATAAATGAAATAATAGAGGCTACCAATACACATGAACATATGGAGAACAAATGCCTAGTAAGTTTGATAATAATGTACGATAAAAACATACTTCGTTGGATCTGCACAGATCAATGTACACCTGAAATTACCTCAATATACCGTACCAACCAACATGTGGTTGTTGATAAGAATAATAAATGAAATCACCTCAGATAATGTGCTTATTATGAGGGTATAGAGTAACTGATGCATAGCTACCATAGATATCAGTTGAAATAAAATGGATAATTGAACGAAGATTACTTATTGGTGAAATAATGAGTTATAAGACTAACCGAAGTGATATACCAAACGAAGCAAAAAATCTTATATCAAACTGAGGACTTCACTGCATTTAAAATTTTAATCTTTACACAAGTAGATATTACTAGTGAAATTAATTTGTAATAGGTAAAGAATAAAGTCGATACTAGAATTGTTTTTCAAGTCCCAATAACATTTAAAAAAAAAATAAATCTGCACTAAAATTTGATCACAAAATGTTACTTGAACTGAAAAATGTTACATAATAATGGAAAATTCCATTCAAGCTAAATTTTAATACAAGTAACCAATGTAGTAATTTAAACTGAAAAATAAGCTAACATAAAAGTTAAAATTTTACCACGGTGTATCGATTTATAAAATCCAATAAGTTATTAGAACCATTTTCACAGACCTCTCATCAAACAACGTTAATTAGATATTTAAGAAGTTGCAAAACAAAAAACGCTCACGTCACTTTTGGGAAATTGCAAATTAAAAAGCATTTCAAAGGATTCAAAAAGAACGTAATGAAGTTTCCGCATTAATTAAAACAACGATGTTTCTTTTTTTTTCTTTTTTTAAATGTAAGATTAATACCTACTGGCCTTAATTTGAATTTATAATAATATAGTAAATTAGCTGTAATAAGTAGGCTAGAGATCTACATATATTTTTAAAAATATAAATGAAAAATAAATAATCAATTTTTTTTTTTTTAAAGGAAAGAATTATTTTGCTCTTTACAGGTAAGTTTGATATTTTTTTTCTGCACTAATCGAAGTACTTGATAGTTTTTCATTCAATGATATAAAATTATTGGAATACTTCAAAAATGTGAAGTTTACTCACACCGATATCTGATGAATTATATGCTTCGAAAGATTGGAAATTTATCATTTTTTAAACAAATGCGGTAAGATAACAGTGTCAATATTTTTCACTTTTATTCCTGTAAAGCAATGACAATGGAAAGAATTTCCTGCTCGATGGAGTCATATTTATGAAAAAAATTACACCATAAAATAATAAAATTTAACGAAGCATTCTTAACGATGAAAATTGCAGAAAATAAGGTAAATCGAATGTATATTAATTTCTACACAAACGTTCGTGTAGTCTTTTGTTATTAAAACATCACATGGCTGATAAATATTCATTATTTGGAGAATTACTGAAGAGGACACTTAATTGAGGGAAACCGATTATTAGTTCTATTAAGTACTAGTAATTAAAACGATTAATTGTCCAATGGCCGTTGTTTTCTGACGTATTTGAAATAATGCTAATGGAACAATCACAACTTCCATATTAACTGTTCTGTAGCTCTGCTATACGAATCGAGTAAATTACACCGAAACATTTTTTCTGCTTGAAAGTTGATTTTTTAATATGGTACTTCTAACTGCAACAGCTATTTTAACTAGGATTCGTTAGATAATTTAGATATATGTATATAGATCAGTGTAATTATTTAACATCGAAAACCGTTATAAATGATGATAAATATTATAATGAATGATATTCCTCGGAACAGTCGGATATTATATGTCTAATCTCATTACAAGCGAGCATTCTACGTACGATGCGCGGTTTTTGAATACAGTGTCAGCGGTGATCATATTTTATCAGTACAAGTTACAGATCATATAATAGTACAATATACTCACATAGGTAAACCAAACCTTACTGGCCCAGCTTTCACAAAACAGAAACATAGATATTCATTTAAATATTCAAATAAATGCAAAATGATTCATTTTAAAATTGTGACTATTGTATGATAGTATGAATATAATTTAAATGATACCAATTCTATGGCTGTAGTGCTCCAACTTCCATGAGCGAAATTCACACAAAAGAAAAGCTATACAGTGCTGAGTAATGTTCATGGAAAATTACTGAATAAATGTACGTAATCGTTCAATAGTTATATTTGATATTCAAAAGCTTTATTCATAATTAAAGTTTATTCTTTACAAAGAGTGTTTTAGAATTATAATGTACGTACATCATATTTATTGTGAGTGTTTAGATCACCGGTACAGATTTACATTGAAAGTTTCACTAACGAAATGCATATTTAAAAATGCAAAACTTCCACACTATCTTGTATATTCATCTTTTAGAGTGAATTTCGCTCAGAATTTGTAGTACTGTCTTTAGTTCGACACTAGTCGCGATAATGCAATAATTGTAATATAAATGCTTACCGTGAAAGATGAAGACTTTATCTGTGTTTTAAAAGTTGATAACGAATCCCAACAATCACTCAACTCAGAATCAAATATGAAGCGAAAAAGAAACTTATTAAAATGATAGCAAAATATTAGCCACAAAATTAACAACTGAAACCGAGTTTTCAATGTAAACTAAATTCACTTGAGAAAATACCAGTTGGTGTAAATTAATAAAGTGGTCAACAAGTGGCAAACACAACTTGTTACGTTAAGTATCACAGAAGTACAACATAGATCTTAGTAACGAGTAACATTAAAATTGAAAATTAAAATTCGCGAAACTCAATTTTTAGAAATCTAATTTTTTTGATGTTTTACAGTATATCACAGATTTATCATTCAAACGCTAATAACAAGTAAATAATAAATTAATATAATGTCTATCAACAAAAAACGCATTAGATGATGTCACTTATGACATCATATGGCTGGTAACCTTTTACAACCGCCGCTGGCGTTGAATGACCTTGATAATGTAAACCTGATAGTATGGGACTAAGAATTCGATTTGGCAAGTTTACAGAATTTTTTGGACAAAATACTATAATATACCGTATTTGAGCGAAAAAACTTTAAAAGTTAATTATTATAAGAAAATTATCGAAAAAGAATCGAAATTACTTTATTCTTCAAGAATAAAGCTGTTGCAGATTAAATTTTCAAACCTATCATGTTAACCAACCATCGGTCGCAATGAAACATCAAAAATTAATAACGTTTCAAGGTTTCTTTTTTAGTTATTGCACATTGCTTCGAAAATAAGAATTAAGTAGTAAGTATATGATGTGCATGTATTGTCAAAAGTTTAAAAACATTAGGTTCAGGGTATTATAAAATTTTTTATGCTTAAAAAAATTGATAATTGATTGCTGTGAGAAGTAATTACTGAAACGTTATTTGAGAACAACACTGATGAATTTTGATATTTTATTCACGCAACTCCTCAGAGTTTATTATAACAATATAAAGAGTAAAATTTTCACTTTTTGTTCTATGCAATAGAAATGTAATGATTCAAGTATGGAGAAATAAAGGGAAAACGATTCTAGTCATCAAAGTTTCACGGTATATTATAGAAAATATTCGATTGTTTGCTGAAAATTTTACAAACGTCTTGGCCCCTTGAGTGCATTGTTTAATAAATAGTTGTGAACTACATAATTTTTGTAATTATTTTTATCTCGTTTTAATTGTTAACGTAACAAAACGAAAATTAAAAAAAAAATGAAAATCGCTGTAACTCAGTAACCGATTGAATCTGATTTCTGAATGAAAAAGGAAAATACAAATTTTTATTTTTTTTACCAATTGATAACTCCGTTTTTAAGAGTTTTTGGTTTGCATTTTGTCAGAAAAATGGTTGCTTTACATGAATTTTACGTTTTTTTTTTTGCTATTAACTCTTCACTTTTTGATTTTTACGTAAAATGAACATGAAAAAAATTAAAATGAAAAATTTTTAATGATCGAAAAAGAAAACTGACGTCATCAATTTTTTGTTCAAATGGTCTTTAGCAAAATGATCGTGGTCCCGTTGATAAAGATAAATGAGATGAAAATTGAATTTTGTGTTGTCACAAGAGAAAGGTATAATATAGTGTTCTGTTTTTCAAGAGTTTTGAAATTTTAGTTAAAAATGATAATTGTTTTAAATAAAATAAATTGAGGGGAAACTTGGAAAGTTAAAAAGACCGAAGGTACACGCACAATAACAAACACTAATAGCTTTTTCTTATGAAAGATCGAGAATTGAGTGGATTTTTTTTTTATAAACGTAATGCGTCATTTCGAAATATCGTTCATTCGCCAGAATGAATCAGTTATCCATATTTTTCTGTTTTTTTTTTCCGTAAAAGAACGGTATTTTTAACACATTGAATAGATCTGAAATGACACGTCATGTTACAAGGACAATTTTAAAGATGTGATTTTTGAAAAGAAAAAACTAAGAAAAAACAGAAGAGCAAAGATGATGTGATATGTCGGATAAATTGATAATGAAATGTCATTCAAAATTCTCATTTACTGCGGTATTTTTCGCGAAAATGAGAAAAAGTATGTTGCAGTTTGAAGCAAGAGATGGGTAAAAGTAAAGCAGAGATTTTAAAACAAATAAGAAAGACGACAAGTTATCGTGTTACCAAATTCGATTACGCTTTCGTTATTTTTGCTAGCATTTGCTCTTCTATTTACACATGGTGTCCACCAGAATTTTTTAAGGATCTGGAAAAGCGCATTTCAGAACGTAAAACAGCCTCTTCATCTACGGAATAACTTTGCTTACTTTAATTAGATACTTATTAATTCGTTGCAGTTTGGTCCTGTTACAACGAATTCACATATTCATCATGTCATTTTTGAAGAATTTTGTCAAGAAACACGAAATTTTGAAAGGTATACAGTCAACGAATATTTGAATTTTAAGAATCATATATTACCCTATTTTATGGAACTTTTGGTTTATTCCAGCTGGTAAACTTTTTACAAAATACGGTGGTAAACTTTTTACAAAATACGAAGTCCCAAAAGGTAATAATATTGAATATCAATTTACTAAGTTTCTTATTTTTTATCTCTCAAGTTTCATATTCATTCGATTTCAGATTTCAATGCGTATAAAGTTGGCACTGCATTTTTAAAAAAATCAGTGAAACCAGTAATTACTCTTGCCGCCATCGGCACCATCATCTGTGTTATTTTGTCGGAGCGCAAATATGAAAATGAATTGAGTAGTTTCTACTTAGCAGATCGAGAAATAGAAAAAATAAGGCAAATCTCAAAGTAATCATTTGGTTTGTTATAGTAATGTGAAAAAGACACATAATTGTACAAAATACACGTATTATTATAAGGGAGCACAGTAATTTCTTATATCTTCAGCTATTCTAGAACTGATGAATTCTATTTCTTGTCGACCTCCGGGTTTTTGTAACCATCTCCTATCTTCGTAATAATCCAACATGTTATGAAATTCTACTTCATTTAGTTCAGGAACTTGAACTGGTATAAATGGATCTAAATCTTCAAATCCCTGAAAGAAACCTTTAAAAGTAGCACCTAGGGCGACTATTTAAAATTAGTAATTATACTCCACAAAAACTTACTTTTCTCTTCAGCAAAAAGAAAGGCATGAATGAACCCCTGTTATCAGGGGTAGTTGATCTTTCAGAGACTGTCAGTACAATGGCACCATTGCACTGAAAGTATTAAAGCGTTATGAATTTAAATAGGGAGTAATGAATTGTCCATAAGAAAATAAAAACTTACCCAATCAGGTTTCAACATTTTAAACATTGATTGAATGATTGAAATTTCTTCTGCTTTCGTGCCATACTTTTCATCTATCCTTATCATAGTCTTGGAAGTATACAATGCATTATATCCATCAACAGCAAACATAACTTTACATCTGAAAAATTTCATAATCACAAATGAACCAATAATTTTTTTCTAATCAATAAATATTATTCAATACTCACTTATTATTGGTAGCGGCTAGTTTCAATTCTTCGATTAATACATCAAAGCAGTCGCACGCATATTTTACTCTATTGATTCCATGATATACGATGTCTATTAAAGGAGAGCCAGCTAATGTTGATTCTCTTTGATTCCATTCATAGGTTTTTGAAGTAGTTAGCTGGAAATGAAAATCTTAATGAATGGTTATGATAAGTCTTATCCATATTTCAGAAGATATACACGTACGTTTAATTTTTCTAATAATTTTGCATTTTTAAGTTGAAAATTTTTCAACAGAAGGACTCCTTCCATAGGTAAATCAATTAGACCAGGCCTAGTTTCTGAACGATGAGCTTCTTTCTTTCCCCATTTCAACATATATGGAGCTTTAAACAATCATCAGAATAAATCTCACTCCATTAATTTTCACCGATATTAATCAAAAAATTGTTCCTACCATTGGGCACATGTAGTAAAATAAATTCTTGTAAGGCCGCATAATGTAAAATGTGAAGAAGTGTTAACGTCTTTCCACTACCGGCAGGTCCATCTAAATATAAGCTAAGGAAAAAATAAATCTTATAATTTTAAACCATCATCTTCGTTGTTTACCAAAGATGAATGAAAAAAGGATACAAAGCACATATTTTATAGGTAAATTTGAGTAATTTGCTTGAACTAGATAATCACGAACTTCTAAAAAAGGTTTTCTGACCATGATACACGTTTCATTAAATGCTTGAGACAACTCGCCAAATGATTTTGGTATACCTCCTAACTGGAAGTAATGTTTTATATCCATAGCAGGAAGTGTGTAAAATTTACCAACATCATTGTACGTATGATGTGCCTGAAACGACATTGATTTCACAGAATGAAGGGAATACGGATGCTGTTTTTTAAAAAAAGTCTCGATTTACTGGATTTGTTATGCTAATTTTTTTCACAGGATTTTCAGGGATAACCTGTCGAGGAGGTTCTTTCAATTCATCTTCTATACTTTGTATAACTTCCAAATTTCTCCACGGAACGTATGGATATCGACGAACACAATAATTTCTGTGTCCGATGATGTTTTTCACTAGAAATAAAAAACAAAAAATACAGTACAAGATGAAATGAATATAATTCTCATTTACTGCGGGAACTCGAATCTAGATATAAAGTATGTAATGAAACACGATTTACCAACAACCGCAGAGAAAAGTTTCATTTTCTTTCTTGAGTCAGAATGATGGTTTCATTTGCTCGAATTTATTGAATTACTTATTACTTAAAGATAAACGCATCAAAAGTTATAACAATTCAAAAGTTGTAAAAAAGTAGTCAATTTTCCAATTATTTTGCCGAACCGCTAAAGAAATGTTAATTTTTTATTTCTCTCACGATAAAAAATTTTATTTTCAAAAAAATTTTTATTTGTGATGTGTCATGAGAAAAAGGTATTTAAGCTTGTTTTTTTTTCTGAAAGAGTTTTGAAATTTTAAATCATACATATTTATAATTGCTGGAACTGAATAATTTGATTTTTAGCACAAGTAATAACGACTGCACCAACAATACATATTCTAGAAAAGAATTAATCGCTTCAGGCGATTCAATGTAATAATCGTTCATAATTTCAAAACTTTCTTCTGATCCTGAAAAGAATACGCACCACGTACTAGTGCCTTTTTCTTATGACACATCACAATTATTTATTAGCTTTGAGCATGTTCATATTTGATAACAGTATTGAGGCAGATAACGTGTATTTTCTTTGTAGTTAAATAGAGCGCGCTGTAATGAAATTTATTTTTAGTTTTTTCATTTCTTTTTCATTTTTTCAGCAATTTGAATGTTCAGTATTTACTTGAATAGGTTTCAAAGAATAAAAATAGTAGACTTTCGACAAGTAAGAAGCAGGAATATCTGGCCAAGTTAATTCATTTTATTGTATTTTTGGGTCATATTCGCATTTCTTGTGATCTCACACTGCATGGTTCTGCTTTTGATTCCTATTTCTCCGATTTTAGTAGTTTTGTGATTCAATCATTTCTGATTCTAATAAAATTTATACCGACGTTACCAACGCAGATCAGAGACTAGTAAAAATACCTAGTCATTTCATTTATAATGATTCAAAATTTGATGGAAACGAAACAAGATGTTAATATTGTTAACCAGTTTAAACTTGAAATTACTTTGAATTTCAATTTTCGAAAAATAAAACTACATATATGGGTACATACAAACTTTGAACAATTCATAACTTAAAATTATATTATTAATATTTAATTTAATGAAAGTTATGATCGAGAAAATAAATTTAAAATTATCAAGCCAATTTTGCGCTTTGTATATCATCTCCTTCACTGGCGACAATTGCATCGTAATCTTCCCCGATTGTAGCATTATCAATTACAGGCTTTGGTGGTCCTAATCCACCTCCTTCCTCTGGTTTCAACAGAGCTATACCGCTAGTTCCGACTCTAATGCAATCAAAACTGTACGAAAACAAAGTGTTTTCTCTGAACTTTCCGTCAATACTGAGACACATGTGTAAGTTTCTACTGACAACGTAAACGTTGCTAAAAACTACACACATTTTTACTAACGTAATGTAAGGAATGGTTGCACATAACGGTCGTGGATTTTTGCCTGTATTAAAACAATTGCAAATAATGAAAAGTTAAATTACAAATAAATATACATCAACAATTTGGTCATTTATAGAAAAATGTACGTAAGCACCTGACATCCTTCTTTGGTAAAATGTTACATCATTTAATATAAGCCGCATGTGAAATTCGAAGTCCTCTGGAAAATAAGTTACATTGACACAAGCACGATTTTGAACGTTGATATTGGAATTAGCCAAAATCGCTCCAGAACAACAGCCACATTCTCCTTCGAAACAATGGCACGGATATCTGTAAACTCGATTGGGTACTTTTTGAGTTGATGTAACTGATACCGGAGTAGTCGTATTCTCTGTTTTTGTTGCGAATGGATTTCATATTTAAAATTGTAGGTTAAAGACTTTTTGCATTGATATGAGGTTTGAAACATTGGTATTATTTTACTTACGCGAAGATAAGAGTGGTATCAGAAGAAAAAATATAAAGAGTATCCAGATACTATTAGCGACATTTAAATTATTCATTTTGAACGGTTTTGATGGAATAGCCGTTAGCCTATAACATACATAATTAGACCAATATTCTACGTGCTCGGAAATCATAAATTTAAACATAGATTAAAGTACCTATACTCATTGTGATTTTTACATTTAAGGTAAAATGCTTAAATAATAGACTATTTTCATACAGTTCATTTTAGCGAATAAGAATAAGTAATAAGTAGATAACATATAAAACGCATATAGGCCTATAATCCAATAGGTAGTTGAATATTTGTGATGACATTCATCTTTATGCAAAGCCTACTTTATAAAACTGTCGAAGTGAAACGATTACAATTGAAAATTAAAACTTGATTACGAAAGACAGATTGGTAGGTAGTTAGTGATGAACTGAAATGAAAAATCATTGATAAATTGTAATTTATGTAGTATCAATTACCTGATGTGTGAATGAACCTGGCGAGGTATTTTAAACAAAACAAAACATCTCGTACATACTTCCGCGATAATTAAAACTGCGTTCGCATAATGACATAGTTAAAACGTCACACATTCAAAAGTAGAATTGGTTTCCCAGTTCCCAGACATTGACCCTGTATTGGCGGGACGACTAGTTTTATACTCTATGTTTGTCTAACCGGTAATTTTGGTCTGGTTTGTTATCCCCGCAAAGGATCCATATTAAGCTGACAGAAGTGCAATAGATCGCATAAAACTGTAAAAATTGCATTATTATGACTAAGTTTTAAGTACAAAATTTTCATACTAATCGCAAAAATTATTGGTCGAAACGAGTTTCCTTCTTTAACTACCCACGAGAACGTAATGTGGACTGATGGCTTTTTTTTGTAAAACATAAGGCAAAATGAATTCATTTCATCTTCTGGAAACCAACTCGGTGCTATTTTCTTGGCAATAAAATAATCATATGGATTAAGTGCGTAGTTAAGATATAGAAAACATGCATAGCTCTCTTTGTTTAGGGTATCGTTTTCACAAATGGGCATTGTTAATAGAATTTTTGTTGCCTACGTACCTACTGATACTTTATTGTACATATTATAATACTTTAATGCATTCAAACAGAAAATCAGTAGGAATGCAAAAGCAGAAGGCAGATTAAAGAAAGCTCAATTCGTTGATATTCGTTTCGTGATGGTTTAATATTGTTTATTCAATAGCATTAAGCAGGTAGTAATTAAGTATCTTTATGTGCAAGTGTCGTATTGGGCGTTAAAATCTTAATATGATTTTTAATTGCGATAAAATTCACGATTTATTTATTAATAATAGGTTTAAGTGTTGAAAGTTTTCCATTAATTTAGAGGCTGAACTGCAGTATATTCATGATTGGGTAAGTCCTACTTTTTACAATTTATTTTTTATTCGTGAAATGTTTGTCCGTTTTAAACAGAAATTCATCTTTTAATGTTATAGCTGTGAATTCTATCTATTAATTACTGTTACCCAACTTTTTATCTATGTTAGTTTAGACATTTTGAGATAATGTTAAGAAATTGTACTTTCTATGAAGAATCTATATAGATAACATAAATACAGATACAAATTTTCAGTTGAAAATCATTAATTTTTGGATAAAACACATTACTATTCTATCATTAAACCAAAATTTTTGGATAAATTTTATTGAGAACGATAATATTATCATGAAATTTTTACTTAATAGTACCCAATGGATAACTTGAATTTATTTTCCATAGTTTTGTATAGAAAGTAAGCTGAAATGGCAACGAATTCATTACAATATCTATTATTTTTATTGCCATTAATGAAGGGGGACGAAATAGCAGAGTACAACATTGTGGACTTTAATCAATTACCCATAATTTACTTGGAACAGTTTTATAGTGGTAACATTTTATTTACACCATTACTTATTTTTATCAAGAGTTTTTTTCATCTTTTCGAATAAGTTGCGAATTTCTATAAGATTGTTCTTGAAAAATTTTTATAGATATTTTTTCTGAGATGAACGTATTCTACGAGCCTAAAACAAACACCGCAGTACCACTGATTAGCAAATCTGCCAGTAATGTTGAGAAGAGTATTTTTCAAAGAATATACGGAAATTTACCATGTATTTGTTCCTGGGGAGGATGTGACTGTTGTGTTGATATTAAAATCAAGCTTCTGAATGTGTTACAAAACGGTGACTATTTCAAATTACAATATTTTCAGTAACATCGCATCGCCTAATGTAAATACATTATGCTACTCGTCGTAGCTAACAGGAGTGATGGTGATGTTGCCTACGTAACATATTGAAGACATATAATGTTGTTATTTTCTTAAAAATACTTTTTCAACAGGATGCGTTAAGTTACGAGCATTAAGTAATGACAATACTGCCATTCAAACAGAATTAGAACTTAATCAGCAATCAATTATCCAAAAAAAGATTTCTTGTGAGTAATAGTAACAAGTAACTTATCTACACTGTAAACTGTAATATCAGCTTGACTCGCTATATGTGTGCTATTGTACATTATGCAAATATAAAAATGAAATATTCATCTATTTTTACCTCGCAGTTGATCAAACACCGCCACTTTGCATACCTTTCCCGCCTTTTCCTGCTATATCAATTTGTGTTAGACTGACCGACATAATGAGAGACGGAAGGAATATTAAAGCATGTGTTCATTTCGATTTGCGAATTACTGGTACATTGGCTCCACTTTGGACTTTACAGTTTACTTGTGTTCGTTTCGGCTTTAGTGGAATTTCTTGGTTCCAACCCGAAAGGCCACCTCAGTCATTACCTCAACCAAATGGGCTTTTGTTTAACCCCCCTATTTTTAATTATCTAATTTTTTTTTAATATATGAAAAAAAATGTAATCTCGATGTTCCTCTTTATATTGTACGGGTACCTAGATGAAAACCGCATTGAATTTACATCGAAATAAATGCTACCAATGGAGTTTCCATATGTTATTGAAACGTTAAATTTATTTTATCATTCATTTTATTATTGCCACGGTATGTATGAAAAATTTATAGAATTTTAAATCTATAACTCATAAAATTTCAATCGGTAAAACGCGTTATTTAAATATTTAATGTAATGCAAATAGCGTCGTTCTATCTCTAGCTTAGTTTCAGTCAATCAAAGAACAAAATTCATAGGTATAGTATCTATTTTTGATTGAGGAAGCGTACATTTTGTTTTCAATATATTTTCAAGTCTTATTTTACATTTCATTTACAAGCACTTTGGATTAAAAATTTAATATTTCGCATATACGATCTCTTCTATTTTGCATGTCATCATTGTAAATAGTGATTAATAGATATTTATACCTTCCACCGCGTTCAATCTATGATCAAATAATACTTGTTTGCATGTTACTTGAAACTTCTGTAAAATATGAATTGTGTACATAAACACTTTCTTATGCATATGCTTTTTACAATACGTAAACAATCGCAAAAAAATCCTATTCACCATACTTCTGCTTTGTTTTCAACAGTTTCTGATCCACCTCCACTTTGCGTTCCTGTACCAAGTTTTCCATTTGTTTCTGGATGTATTCACTTCAATCGCATAGTAACACAAAATGGAAAACTAAAAGGATGCGTTAATTTGGAATTTCATGTATCAGGAACCGAAATAGTTTTATGGGAAACTCAATTCTCTTGTTTTAGAATTGGAATGAACGGTATTACATTCAATAGACCGAATAAAAAGAAAGAAAAACCTGGAAAACAATGCTCTAATGAAAAACCACCTAAACATAAATGACATAACGAACTAACTCATGCAATAAAGATAGCTATAATAACTGAAATTAAAGTTAATTCTGTGTTATCAATTCAGTTCGGTTTCAAATTTCAATAACCTAGTATTTCATCACATAGTGTGGAAAATTACACAAATTACTACGAAAATTATGATGATTGATAAAATAATATCATACTCGTGTTTTAAACTCATCAATTGTCGTCATTATTTCGTGATGTTTGAAATTTTTATGCACTTAATTGCAAAAATCTTAAAAATTTTCAGAATAATATTTTTTTTATGTGAAAAATAGTACCATATCAAGTTATTTAACCAAAGATATAAATCTGCCAGAAGTATGACAAATAACAGATACAATGTTTTCACCACAGGTGTTAAAAATTTGGTTAGTTATCACATTATCAGTCTCTTTTTTTTTAAATAGATACATACCTATGTATGAAACGTATTCTTGTACTTGTACGTAAATATTTAAAATAATCACGTACACATTACTTTCATAATTACATAATTACAGATGTTATAGGTACGTGTTGAGTACGATCACTAATAAGTCGTCTCAAATTATTAAATATTTTATTGTCAGAAAATAGCAAACCATGTGATTACATAAATTGCAACTCTCGTTCAAATAGATTCGTTGCAATCATAGCACTAAAAATGACGCCTCATAATGTAAAAATAGTTCGTTTCGAAGTTTTTTGAAAAAAAAAATCGCTTACGTGACAGCTCTCAGTTTCATTTGCAAAACAGAAGTGAACAATTGTTTTAATTGAGTGTGGCTCATCATAGACACATGCTATTATTGGTGGGTACCACTGGACTATTATTATTTCACGGAAGGCGTGTATCTTGCATAGATACAGGTAGATACGAGTATTATAATTCATCCTTTTTAGGTCTGTAATAATAATACGTGATTTTTGTATCGTACGTCGAGCATAAAGAACATTCTGCATTAGATGCTTGCAATTGTGATTAAATTTTGCTATCAACAGAGATATACGTATGTTATATACTATTCTGAAAGTACCGTAATGCGGATTCATAATAATTATCTACATTTAGGTACTTAACGTTAACGCTTTATGCAACCTTCTGAAAAAATTTAATTCGCCCTGAATTAATATAGTAAATAAATTAACATTTTTTTTTGTGTAAGACGATAAATGAATTTATAATTACGAGAACAAAATTAAAACGTTTTATTTTTTATACATTAAGCATACAAAATCGGTATAAAACCGTATTTACACCAAAAAGTACAAAAAATAACTTAATGAGATCACAAATTGTACCTAGGTATATTGTTACAGTTTATTTTTTCAATTACATTATTTAATATCTTCGTTCTCTTCTTTTTTTCTAGCATGATTTTCAATTTTTTCGTTTTTCTTTTTCATAACATAGATTTTATTATATGAATCACATTTTTTTTTTTCAAATTTCTTTTTTTCATTTTTCGATTTTGCTACGATTATTTAACAAAACAAAAAGCTAACTCGTTTTACAAATCATCTAGATAGGTATCTTAATAAATCTTCTCACATGATGAAAAATTGCATTATTCCGATAACATAGGTATAAATATTGCGATGTTGCATTGTATGTACCTACTACCTATGTCGATTTAGCACATTATTTTCCATTATTCTTTGCATCTCCTTGAGTTCACGTGCGAATAAAATCCCATATTTTTCTTTCACCTTCGTGTCAAATAATTCGTAAATCATCTGCTAAAAAAAAAAAAAAACAATATCAATAACAGATACGTATTTCGTCATCGATCACAAATGGTTTTCATAATAAGATGTAGAATTGTGGATATTAAGACACACTTAAGCTAGATAGATAAGCATTAGTTTCATCACTAAAAATATATCTAATAATTTGGGTGAGTATCGTAATTTCGATTTGTAATGACAAAAAGTGAATTTTTTAAGCAAAATAATCATATTAGAAACATGTGGCGAATTCCTGAATGCAATTTAAATGACGTCCACTATCGAAAAATGAAAATACTGTTTCATTTTAGATAATCGCATCCTGTACAAACGATTTAGTAAATTTACTATCGGTACGTGATTTACCTTGCGTTTGGCTGGTTGTTTCTGCAAATGTGAACATGGCCGTGGCTGGTCCTGCCATCTCACCGGACCAGTCTGAGTATTCTAGACTTCCTTGGATAACTGATAGGATGATTACTATTAATTCAACAGTCATAACTAGAATCAGTATACATTCGAAGGCCATCAGTTCAACTACCAGTATTCTGATTCTAGCTGTCACAGGCTCCGCATCTAGAAATTTCCAATCTCGTCAACGGTACCTGTCCAAAAATAAAGAAAAAATTAGATTTGTTAGAACAAACGCACCAAAAAATACTGCATTATTGCGTAATTAGTTGGTAGATAAGATGCTAGATATAACTTACAGTAGGGTAAGTTTAAATTAAAAAATTATCCTGATAAATTACACTGCATTATTACAACAGTAAGTATTTCAATGTTAATTCAATTACGTAGCCATATCCCAGTGACGAGGTAATTAATCTTCGTTGCAGTGAAATGAATCGTGCTCGTATGTGATTGTTTATTTTGTTTTATTTCACATTGACCGATTGTTTACACGAATTGTTTAGCAAATAAAATCGAAAGTACGACATTCGAATTACTTACGTAGGTATTTGAATTTTGTATAACATTGTACTACGTAAGGTATCTACAATGGAATAATACCAGCTGCGAAATTCGCAATCGTCAAGTGTGTTATTTAGTCGAATTTTTCATGAATTAAATTCGAAGCGGAAAGTCGGCAGATATGTGCTTATTAAAGTTACGGCGGAAAGCGGAAAAAATGACACATGTAGAAGTATCGTAAAACTAAATTTTACGAAAAATTTTCCATTCTTTACTACACATTCCAGGTCATTTGGTCGTACCATATCATCGAAAATAATTGCACACGTGAAATTTTAACGGATTAAGAAGGAAAAATTAATAGATACCCATTACTCATTATGCATAGAATTATTACTCAATATTACACAAATAAAATTAGAAAACGATTCAGAACTGACGTTGGTAAAAATTGTACGAATATTTAAAACATTTAATTATTGGATAGTCATGATACTACGTATAGATATGCATTAGGTACTTAACGAAAACGTATTTGTAACTAGGCGCTTGTTACTTTTATGAATCAATCGAAAACCCAAATATAATAATGCAAATGATAATACGTTGTTTTGATTCTAATAGACTACAAAACCTTGATGACTCATACTTTTCACCGGGCCAATTCAAGGATCAGAAAAAATTCCATCAATTTCAAGCAATACACTTTTTTTTTGATAAGTTAGCATGTATCTTTACTTATTTTAAGAATTTGAGAAGTTGATAATTTTTCTGTTGATACTTAGTTATTATTATTTAACGTGGTAGTACGCTACTCCTTCAGATCGATCCTTCGAAAATGACATTTTTTAAAATTAAAGTAATTTACCAATTTCTACTGCACTAATTGAATGCAACTGAAATAGATTTTTACTTATAGACGGTAATTTATGTGTATTAAGAAACCAAAAAGTTCATTGACTTCTGACAAATTAGAAGAGAGAAAGCTTTATTTCTTTTTTATACTAAAAATATTGTCTTAGGATTTTTAACCTAAATTCAAACTTACGACACGTTCAATAAATTGAAAGTTTCGGCTCTTATCTTTAGAGTAATGATAAACTGAAATTCGAAAAAAAAATAATAATAATGCTGCCATATACCAAGACCTACTGTATCATGTACCAGGTGCTTAAAAGAAGTCTGACCCTAGCATGCCCACTATAATATCCACTTACTATTCGTCCTTTGACTATACAGTATAAGAATTGCTAGTAGAGATCAACGAGTCACCGAAAATATCCGGATACTGGGTTTTGGGATATCGGGTCCGTATCCGGATAGTCATTTCGTGTTTCTGATTGGTGGTTAAAATTTTGTCATGTGATAACTTAACGCATAATGTTGATAACAATTTTAACCACTAATCAAAACACACGAAATTACTATCCGGATATGAATTCGAGTACTCGTTTCATTCGACTAGGGAAGCCAATATCCGGACATTCGGGTACTCGTTGATCCCGAACTGCTAGTTGTTTTCTAAAACATGAAATGAAAAAGTCAAAAAACGTATTGCGCATGCGCTACAATCTTATCACAGAATTATTTTGATTTGAAATAATTTTAAACTTATAGTCTGTTAATAAATGGCGTTGGCCAATACGATCGGTCTTGAAAGTTAAAACTGATTTTTAAGCATTCCATTGGTTAACAGGTATGGTTTACTGATAAGCCGAGGTCCTTTTTAAATTGAACATATTGTAGTATGGGTTCCAAACGCACCCATCATTTCAAAAAAGCAAATAATTCATACAATAGTTCGTTCCAATCGAGAAAGAACTAAATATGCTTAGTTTTGCTATTCAAATTCCCATTCTATTGAAATCCTGCGATCAGAATGAGGTAATAATGAAAATTACCAATCACTGAAATGATAACAGGAATGTAGGTACATCATTTCAAGGATGTTTATTCATTAAAAATGGGAGATTTTAGATGCACAAACAAGCATATTTAGTCCCTTTTCGATTAGAACGGACTACAAAGGTGTGCGACACCGCCAAAAATTTGATATTTTTTGCGCCGTCACTGCCGAAAACTTTAGTTGGTTAATAGTCTTGTCTGAGAGCTTGTTCTTTCTTACTAAATTTTATACTATAAGACACAAAGCGTTTATGAAGCAATTTTAAAATTAAAAATGTTTTGAAGAAAAAAAAATTGGCACCAGCCGACTTTTTCCATTGGTGTTCAATACAAAAATACGCAAAAATTTAATAATGCCAAATTTATTTTCATCAAAAAGTTTTAAATTTAAAAATTGCGTCAAAAATGTTTTGAGTCTCGTGGTACGAAATTTAGTAAGAAAAAAGCTATCAGACAAGACTATCAACCACAGAAGAAATTTATAATATACGGAAAATGATGCAGCCATATGGTTCAAATTTGAGGGAAAAGACGATCGGCTGGGGCCAATTAAATTTTTCAGCAGTGGCGGCGTAAAAAATCCCAAATTTTTGACGATGGTGACGGCGCACACCTCTTGTACCTGTACAGTCGAAGTATTCGTCAAACAACAAAAATATAGAACTACTACGCATCATTTCTGCGTCGAGAGTTTGGTGAGTGAAAACATAGTGAGAGGTGCGGGAAGTTGAAACGAATGTTCGTAACTTCGGGTCTTGTTCGAATTACTTCAGACGAAATCAGACGAGATCAGACGAAATCATTCTATCACCAGCGCACTAGGGTGCGCAGTTTTTCCTAATTTTCAGAGCTCCGTCGCACCTTTCTTTGCAGTCTGTTCCATTCAAGAAGGGACTAAACATGCTGAATTTTGCAATTCAAATTCCTATTTCCAAAATGTATGTTTCGCTTAATTCTATTGAAATCCTGCGATCGAAATGAGATAATAATGAAAATTATCAATCACTAAAATGATAACAGGAATGCGCATCATTTCAAGGATGTTTTCGTTAAACAAGAAGCAAAATTACTCATTAAAAATAAGATATTTTAGCCGCAGAAACGAGTATATTTAGACCCTATTTGATTGGAACAGACTACAGTGGCCAGTGCACTTCTTTGACGAAAAATCTTCATTTAGACTCGATGAACTCCTTCTTTTCAAAATGGTATTTATTTTTCGAACCCAAAAGTACTAAGTTGGCAACATGAAATATAAGTACAAGCAAACTCAAGTTGTTAATCGGCAATCACGTTCGCTCGTACTTACATTACATGTTACCAACCTAGTACTTTTGGTATAAAAATATTATATTTGAAAGGGGACGAGAGTTAGACTTAATAATTGGATAAATTCTGTTCATGTATTATAGTTATACAATACGAGCATCAATGACATTAGATGTGTATTATTGCAGGTACACGTAAGTATGTACATATGTAGTATGGTTAGTACAATTGTACAAATACTTATATCGTATGAATATAGCTATTACGTATAGTACGTATACGTATTAAGTAAGTAATAACGTATTTATATAGGTACGTAACTCAAGTACAGGGTAATTAATGAATTTTGAATGGTCGACTTCCTTCTTCCTAAGGTAATGAGAAAAAAAATAGAAAAGAAATTCAAATGACGTCGATACGAAGGGGCACAGCGTGCCATTGAAAAAATACGCTTGATCCTCAGCCATGAGACTTGAGAGAATTTTTATTTTTTGTCGGATTAAATTTGTTCAGTCAATTCGGTAACTCCGAAGGTAGATAGACAGACACACAGGTACCTGGGCAACGTAAGTACAAACTTCATCTATTCATACGTTGTTAATGTTTAATGGTAAATTAACTTCTTTGTGTTAATGAATACGCGAGACGATAACATGCTGTTTCAGAAACAGGACCATGAATATGTATAGAGTTTATTATTGAAGATGAGATACCTCTACATGTGTACGATGACGTTAATTCGAAAAGAAATTTGCGTTTTGGCTCATTAAAAGTACAATAGAATACAGACGGATACCTATGCACATAAATGTATATTTTTTTGCACGAGACGTGTATCTCTAGTTCTCCTCTACATAACCTAACATTGTGAAAAAATTGTAAACAATTATTCATTACACGTATGAAACATCGACGGTACGCTATAAAAGTATATATTCTAATCAGATAAATTCTTTTTTCAAACAAAGCAGAGACAAACAATATCTGTTATCATTAAGAAGCGTTGAATTTTGGTACTTCGAGTGAACCAGGATGGAAAATATTATTAGTTTCATTTTCATCTTACAATAATAATTTTTTGCTAAATGTAGTATCTAATTTATTGAACATTTCAAATTACCGAATTGAGCTATGAGCTAAAATTTACACTAGGCAAAACCTGAATGTTAAAATAATAGCCAAACATACAAAATTAGGCAAGCAGCGAGCAAGTTTGTAAGCAAGCATACAGTGAAAAAAATAAGACCCCCAGGATACGCCACTGATATTAATGGTATCGCATAAACGTACGAGTATTTATTTTTCAAAACATCGTGAAATTGTAAAAATTTTAAAATTCAAGCAGATTAATGTAAACTAATCGTCATTACAGATTTCGAACGTTTTTGAAATGAGTACATAAACAAAATAATATCTATCTCGTTCAGAATTATAATCGCATAAACGACCCAGCCTCATTATCGAAATACCATCAGAACTTATATGTTCATATGTATAGCTCAATAGCTAATTTATACGATGGTATTATTTGTATTTAGGAGGCACCATCTGTAAGTGTACTTATACTGTTTGTTGTGAACTTGTTTCGCTTTTAATTGGAACACCGAAAAAATGCAAAATGATACAGGTAATAAATAACACAGTCGAAATATATGAACGTTATTTTTGAATCATCGTTCAACCATTTTTCGTTTCGTCATCGTACACGTGATTGAATTAAATACATTAAAATGGTTTAATTTGTTTATAACTTCGGAAGATTCATGAGCTGTGTGACCTTTCCTCGCGCACATTAAAATACATACTGTATCTAACTAACGTTTAGTTTTACATAGTTTCGTTGTTACTAGGTCAGTTACACTGGTATCGCATAAATTCAAGTACACCTTAAATTAAACGAGTACGCCTACGTATAGTTTTCATTATTCAATCACGAGGTAACTACAGCAAAGAATACTCGTTCGTCTATTCAACGAGTGATGCACATTTTGTACCAATTTAACTCAAACACGAGTAGCCTAGGTACCTTTCCGCTAAATAATGTCAAGGTCTGCGGTATGATTATGATGCCCTGCGTCTGTGCATTTGGAATCTACTACCGACTTATCCACTGATAAACCACAAACTCGCTAAATGTTGCATTAGGCAGTGAAATTAATTTCAAAGCACAAGAAAAGAAAATAGAATACATAAGTAAGTACGTAAAGTAAGACATACACAATGAGAATGAGAAATAATAGCTTAAAGCATGTTATCAGTGAACGAATCTGCAATGGGTCTGTGTACGTGGTAATGATAAGACCGATGTAGAAATAATATTTGGCAAAATAATTTTGATAATGTTAAATTAATTATACCATGTTGTTTTAGAAAATTTGCAAATAAATTTGCAATTAATGAAGGGCGAACAAGCTATTGTCTATTGATAATGTTCTCACAGCGAATGCTCTCTGTAAGTATAGTTCATTGTTTTAACAGATTCATTATTTTCTTCTAAAATTCGCAAACTATACTAACCATTTGACGGAGCTTAGCTCAATTTTAAGCTAACATGCAAAGATTACGATCATTCTGCAAGTATTATCGTTTATTTTCAAACTAATAAAGTAGTTCTAAATAGATGATGAAAACAAAATGGTCACCGCTGATATTTCCAATACTTACATTAGATTAGTCAGATTAGTTCTGTAGCCAGTAGCTTGGTAGAAATTCATAAAACATATTCTGATTACGTGTGTACTTATTAATTTGATATTTTTAATGATAATCGCATGCAATACACATAAAGTAAACGTACATCTACTCGAATAGTAAGCTACATTGGTATACAAATCATTTTTATTATCACAAAATCCACATCTCGTTATCATATAATTCTAGTTCATTTTAGTTCATAACCTACCCATATTATTTTCCAGCTTGTAGATATTAACACATGTACATTTACGTTTGTCCTAGAGAAATTCCATACGTTACAATGGTACATATATTTGTACCAAAGTAAGCACAATAAATAAAATGACATCAATTAGTTACACATTCAGCGGAGTTAGCATTTCGTTACTGACTGTTATCATAGAGTTAGGAGTAATCCTTCATAAGTGAGTACACAATAACTCCACAATCACAACATCACAACACACATATGGTAATCTCGCTTTCGAGGTTCGACGGAAAATAACAAAATAATACATCCACTATCCAGTTCAAACTGATTCTCATCCGAAACTAGTTGGCCGGTATCAGGTAATCGATGCAATCGCCATTTATCCAGGTTTAATTCCATCTCCCCTTCGTCATCACTACCGTGCAAACGAACAAGCTTGATACCTCACGAATAAATACCTAACCAATTCAACATTATCTGTATACACGATGACGCATACGAGTAAGCATTAATCGGATAAAATTTCTTAGAATGAACAGTTCACCGGTCGTGTTTTTAGATGCGGGATAGCCCTTTTCAACGCATACCCACGTTAGTGGAAAGTTCCATGCAACGTGTGAAGCATTAAAGTAACTAAACTGAACACTAATCCGAAAATGGAAGAAAAGGAAATAACACTGTATGTATCTGATGAGTATCACGTTTACTACCATGCAATCACATTCACTAAGACTGTAATGTTATCTGTTTCAGAATCAGAATAACGTAGTAAAAAATCTTCAGTGTTGAGAGACTACACAGCGCACACCGAAATCGAAATATTCATTTTCCTTGGGACGTACATGTAGACCTACTGATGATCAAGTTGGACTAAACTTAAAAACATACTAATCTACTAAAAGCGATGAATTTAAAATTCATAGTATGTATGTATGTAAAAGCATTGAAAACGACAAACAATCTACACGCGTTACGTAATCACTACGAACGTGGATTCTGCTACAATCATATACATATGTAGCTATCTACTTTCAAAAATTAATCTATTGGAAATTTGCCAAACTTTTCCCTAAAATGATTATTTCAGATAATGGAAAAATATCTCAAAGAAATGTTGAAAAAAAGACGCGACTACAAGACGTGTACACGACGTGAGAATCAAAATGACAAAATTCTCATAAGACTGTGTGAATAAATTATACTTTCGTTGGTTGCCATATAAACTTACAAACATATACCATATACGCGATGATGTAATATGTTTTTTTTTTTGCGAAATTTACTTATATTCTCACAATGACAATTTAAAAAGCAAATTTAATCATTAAAACGTATAGGTTCTGTAAAAGGATCGTACAGCTAACGCGCATTTCGAGTAAGTAAACAAAATACTCTGGATTTAAATTGGCGGTCAGGCTTACTCGTAAAAAGTCGTAAAATATAGGAAATAAGTTTATTCAGGTAAAAATGAAGTCATACTTGCGATAATGCGTAATCATGCGAATGTACATACGTATCCATTGCTATGTTTTAAACGAATACGTATACGTCGTCGGTTCATGAAAAATTGATAATAATCCTTATTACAATGAATTAGGTTATAAACGAGCATTGTTAAATAAATTACTGAAATGAAGGTAAATGACAAACTTTAAGAAATAACGCTATGTCTGTAAAGTTTCCGACGTAATTCAAGTTTTTATGTTTTATTAAAACAAAGAAAAATTCCTGATGGGATGGATTTTTAATCCGAAAATTTAGAAAAAAAGGAGCTAATATCTAGCCCATTTTGTAACTGTACGGAGAAAATCTGAGGTTTCATTGCTATTTCAAACCCACGTTTTTTGTTTTGAAACGATTTTTAAACTGTTTCAATGCATTCAAAATGTAGTGAAACAGTTTTAAATCGTATTGAAGCAGTTTCAAAACAAAAAATACTGTTTTGAAACAGTAATGAAACTTCAGGTTTTACACTATTTATAAAATAGTTTCAACTTTGCAGATTAGGAGGATGTCTTCGAGTACATTACATATGTGCAATGTTACAAATTTTTAATATTGAGGTACTTAATCTCGATACGATAAAATAACATGTTCTACTTTTACAGTATACAATTCTTAGAAATAATGGTAAAGCAACGACCATAATAATAGTTTATACTATTCACAGGCTGTATAGTGTACACTTCAGACACCGAATTGATACTGGAATATCATCATTGACGGATAAGTACAGAAGTACAAGAAGTACATACAAACATGTTGATGTGGATATTAGTTATAAATTTGAAATACTTATTATTATCTAGGGTGACCCAAAATGTGCTTATATTCGAGTTAAAATAGTATTGCGATATTCGGAATGAAATAATACACGAAATACTCGGATATTCTGAAAATACTCAAAAATATTTGAATCTATAAGAATACTATTCCTAAAATACTGCAAATAATTGAATCAAAATAATTATAGGTCTTTTCGAACGTTTGCAGTTTTTATAGAAACTGTAAAAGCTGCATCAAATTTAAGGTTCTGATTTGTTTTTATGATGAAGTTTTTAAAATTTCTGTAAAAACTGTCAACGCTCGAAAATATCTTTACCTTACATAATTATAAATGTATTTTCATTATAAAAATCATTTAAAAAATAAAAAAATTTTCTATCTTTGCAAAGCAGTGTTATCATACGTATGTCGCCAAAATTCCCAAAATACCTATTCAAGAATATTCGAAAAATCGTACGATATGCGTTAATTTTAAACAAAAGTATTCAAATAGACACCGAATATGCAAAACTTAACATTTTTAGGCAAAATATTCGAAATTTTTCGAAACGAAATTGGAACTGTTTTATAGGAAATTTTCTGGAATCCCAAAAAAATAATAATATATTGTGTCGTTCTACTTATAAGCCAGATTTTCTATGTCATATTGTCAATGAAAACCTATGAAAATCAGGCTAATACGGTTTATTAACCTATGGCAGATGAGGGAGGGAGGGGGGGGTCCTAGAAGATCATTACGGCCATTTTTGGTCACGACAAATATTTATTTTTATTTTTTCGCTCAGAAATTGAAAAATTATTTGTTCAGCTCGATATGGACGAAAATCGCTCAAATTTGAGGAATAGATTTCGATTAACATAGGATTTAATATTCTGAAGTGAGGATGACCTCGAGTTAAAATTCAGTTATGCAAAAATTGGTGGGAGGGAGTGCTGAGAAGCTGAAATCGTAAAAGTTCTTCCTTTTTCAGTCAACTGATAGACAATCCAAAGTTGTATAACATATCCAAAAATAAACCTCCTAGGTCAATTACGAGCGGAGTTATGATGGGTTCTCCTCCCCTATGGCCCCTCCAAATTGAGCTAAGAAGTTGACATTTGGTATGTAGATTTAGTAATGGTCTTAGATGTGCCTGTTTGGGAGTCTCGACTTTTCAGCCTCATTACACCTCCCCTCACAGCCCCAAAAAAGTAGTTTTTTGTCGTTTTTTTTGAGTTTGTCTCCACCCCTCTTCCCCCACTAATTGGGCTAGGAAGTTGAAATTTGGTACGCAGATTTAATATAGGTCCTAGACGTGCCTTTTGGTTGTGTCGATTTTTTAGTCCTGCAGTACTCTCCTTCCTTACCACTGGTTAGTCGCAGTGCTTTTTTTCAATTCATATAATTATAATATTTCACGAAAATCAGGCTGAAGCGATGCTTTTTTTTATTCATGTAAGGTAAATCGAGATATTTGATCAGAATTTGTAAATAAATGCAGAAAAAACAAAAAGTAGTTGCGTTTTTAAACGATATCTTTCTTTTTTCTCTATTTTATCATATCGGCAAGTTCAGTTACCCTGAAATTATTGTTCGAGCATTCAAAAATTACATACCAACATGCAAATGCGTTTAATTACGACAAACAGCGAGATTCAACTATTTGCATAATGCAAAGGGTAGAGGTACCTATGCTTAATTAGCTAACCGGTAAGCAAAGGTTCGGTGAATATTTAAATTCACAAAATTGTGACAATATCTAACTTACACCTGATTACATAATTTTTTCGATACTGTTGTATGATATACAATGTAGGTACTTTTATATAAATGTAGATAGCTACCTATCTGGATTTATTTTAAAGCAGCCGGAATTAGAAAAAACATTAGAAAGTTTCTATTCGAATAATGCACATGTTTTGTTGTAGGAAGTTATAAGTCAGTAGGTAGTGAAAGTGATCGATAATATTCTGGTTAATAATTTACTTAATCACGTAACTTCTTTTGAAAGAAAAAACAAGTAGTGTGCAGTAGATATACATACATATGTAATATACATCTAGGTTAATATGGACACAGATGCACTTTTTCAAGCAGTGAAACCAGGTACCTATACCATATCGATGACGTAATAGTTGGTGTTGATCCAAAATTTTTGAGTTACAACTACATAAATTAATCAGGAATGATTTGGGCGTCTTTCAAGTGAATTTTGGAAAGAACGATTACCTGATTATTGAGATAAGGTGCTTGATGGCGTGTACAGTGAAGATGGCAGTTTAGGTAAAGGCTTAGTGGACTATATTCCTGCACTACTAATTCCTATCGCTGGTTTCTTTTTTGAAGCAAAGTAATACACAACAAACATTTTACACACAACGAAAATAAGCTGTAGTCTTGTGCATGTGAATCTGAAGTAGAATACTTGAGGAATTTACCCGAAGGCCTTGCTTTAAAATCATCGATGTTTAACAATAGCATCAGCAGTACCATACATAAGTAGGAGGTACACATTATAGAAAATGAAACATTAAGATGCCTTACTGCAGTACACCGATGTGAGACTAACATATATTCCGCTATAGAGTACTAATATCTGGCTCGAAAATTTTTCCTGCAGTTTGATTGGATGACCTCAACTGACCTTAACCAATGAAAGTTGATAATATTTTCATCAACAAATAATAACAACAACAGAAACAACTGTAAACTATCTGATGTGTGATGTCACATCAGCTGATCAGTGTGATCATCGTTTTAACTCATGAAAATCTCAATCAATTAGATTGCAGGAAAAAATTTGAAAAAAGTATTACATGTGAAAACCATTTTAAAAACTAAAAAAAGGTAATTTTTGGGGTCAAATATCAGCGCTCTCTATTGGGAATTACGTAAGTAACTACTTACAAAAATTTTCTGTAATCCTCTTTTCACTGTGATCTGCATAGAGTATAAGCATGTTAGTGTTTCAGTGTCTATAGTACATATGATCTAAGGGTAAACGAGTACCCTTTTTATTCACGACTTTGAAGCTTTCTTGCACTGTAGCGTAAAATGCTTTAATTATCAACTTATCTCGAAAAATTAGATTTTTTTTTATTCGAAAATGAATATTTTAATTATCTTGTCTATCAGCTGGATAACTGCTTCTTTTTGTCAAAACTTCAAAAGAATCTCTGATACCATTAAAACCAACCAACAGCCATGGATTGAAACTTTCCAAATCGATAAAAACTCGATCTGAAATTACATCTTTAACTCGAGTATGTACGTATCATTCTTATTTCTTCATTTTTTTAAAATTTCAATATTAAGTACAAGTTTCAAATCACAAATTCCAATGACTTCCTGAAATCATCTTGAGAAGGTCTCCAACAAGCATCAAAGCAATTTTCAGCTGTTCAGTTTACATTTAATTTGCTTTAAAAAAATTTAAACCTTGGAAAATAAATTTCTCTATAGGCTCTAGATTGTTGAAAAACGCATTAAATTTTTAATTTTTTATCCATATTATTCAGCTGTGGACAATAGAAAGTTTCTCATTTTTTAGATAATACTTCAAAACTTCTTGCACCACATTCGGTATCTAATATCCACCTAATACCTGCTTAAAATTTTTAATTAAATCTTGAAAAACGTGATTATAAGGCAATTTTAAGTATATAGCCAAATACTTTCACGTAATACTACATAATAAATTAACTATTAAAGCAACGCATGACTTTTTATGTGAAAATTTTAAGGAAATTAGATTATACTCGACGTGAGCAGGTCAAAGAAATACGTGACGCATCGATCGCAAATTAAAAACGCGAAAATTTATAAATATAAATAGTTTTAAGAACTAATGATTTTATTAATAGGAAGTTTTTGATCGATTTTTTTTTTGAATTTATGTTGAAGAATATATTTAAAAAAAAAAAAAAAAAAGGTTTGGTTGTATTTATTTACGCAGGTAGGTACGTAACGTACGTACCTTTATATAGGAAATTATTTCATTTCCTCAATACAATTTAATTCTTATTAATTTTCATGAGAAGACAGAAATACTATACTTGGTATAATTAATAAGGAATGCTCAGTTTTTAAATTAATAACTTATCACACTATAGAAACGACATATTTAACTCGTTCGTATTCAACATTTCATTCATTTCAAGAAGGAACCCTAATGAACATTTCCTGCCAATAAGGAAGCGGCTTAATTTTTGCGACATTTAGTCGATTGATATGGAATACAAAATAACTACGTATGCGTATAAATTAATTTTATTTACATTATAAAATTCGTATTTCTTAAGGCCATGCAGTACATATAAATTACACCGAAATCACCTAGGTGCACGTGGCTGGCATAATATACCACGATATAGGTGCTTGTGTTCATGATCATAGGTATCACGAAACATTAAAATATCATCCAGTTATATCATTTACGAAAAAAAAAAACAAAACACACCAAGAATATGCGGATATGAATTTTGTTCAGTTACATGAATATTATAAAAATTTTCGACGTGAAATTATCAAGCGTACAAATGTAGTAAATATTATTCTTCATTTCAGTATTGTTTTGTGATTTTTTTTTGGAACGTAAGTGCAGGTACATGTAACAAAAATTACATTGGCAAAATTTTAATTTTCGACAAGTAACTATGTGTTGGTCTGTTGATCTAAAGATTGGAAGTATCTTTTATCAATAAGAGATTTCGTTTTCAGGTATCACTTAGTTCATTATGCAGTAGACACTCTAAATTCGCGCCACGTAATAGCCTACGCGACCTTGATTTAATTTTTTGTGTCATACTCGTTTTGCCGATTTTTTTTTTCTCAAGTTTCTCAGCCAGTTAATGAAACGATTTTTAAATGTTTACAATCTAATCGTATTCGATCAGTTTTGCAATTTGATTACAACATGTACACACAAGCAGCAACTCTATTCGCATTTTTTATCGTAAAATTTTACTAGTGAATATAATTTACGTTACATAGGTATACTTTGGTTGTATTGATTTGAATTCATTTTCAAGGAGCAAATTTCTTTATAATACAATTGTTTTAGTGAATTTTAAAGGAGATATGAATTAAGCTGATCAATACCATATATCGAAATCGAACTATAGTTATGCTTGTTCAATTTATTTAATGAACACCTACCTAACATTATGTCTAGATAAGTAATAATTAAAAACTTTCCACATGAGACAGGAAACAGTGAATTCATTTCAATTGCGAGCACAATACATTTTTATAGTAGTTCACCTCAAGCGATACTTCATTTACTGCTTGAAGACTAGAAATAGGTTCGATAAAAGATATTCGAAGGTATTTCCCAAGCATAGCTAAGTTAAAGTCACGTATTAAACAATTGATTAGGTAGTTGATAATCAACGTGTATGTAATTTACCTAGGTACGTAATTTTTAGTCAATTTAAAAATAAGAAAATCGTATGAAGATGAATCAGAAATAGAACCTCGCAATTATTTTTTATTTTTCGGGTTCAATCAAAAGCAATTGTTAAATTACAGTGTACTATGATTGATAGAAAAAACACCACGAAGAGATTCTTTTCCAAGTGTCAAGTTGAATGAAATAGTATAAAATGGTATTTATTTTATAGGTACATGTAAATGTCGCTTTTCTATCCTTCTACCCATCTTGCATCTTACATTGCTTCTATTATTCCATTTGCATCTCAGAAGAATGAAAGTAAAAACTGTACGTACGTAATTGTTCATTAAAACATACACACACAGACAATAACAATGGAAAAACCCAGCATCCCTTTTTTTATTATTTTTGTGAACAAATTTTTCTCAGATATTTCATCAACTACCGGTTTGATTGCAACTATATGTAGTTCGTTTTGTATGAGCTTCGTTAACGTTTTTACCCCAGGTAATTAAAATTGTGGCATGCATTGTCGTTCCTAACCTTATAAGCAATAAATTATCTACCCTCAAGGCAGGTTCAAGCTTCTCCCACTGAGTCATAATTGGGAAAATTTTTTTTTTATACTCTAAAAACGAAAAAATATTCTTTTAAATTTTGAAAATATGCCCTAAAAACTGCTAAAATATGTCAGAATACTCCCTAACGGGAGGTGGATATCAAAATACTGCATTCTTCAAACGAAGAGTAAAGAAAGAGGTAATTTTACTGTTAAACACCTCCTGTTTCACTGCACAAACCTCAAAACAATACGACTAAAACAAAATATACCAGAAAACTCTGAAACCATTCCTGATGAACCATCACAAATCTCCAAAATTCTCTGTCTAATAAAAGAGCTCAAGTTAACAAATCAGATTTAGATCCCCTTTCCACTGAGCGTAATAATCTTGGAAATTACACCACACGCCCAGGATAAAAAAAGAGGTAATTTTGCATTTTACTGTGATACATATGTATCTAAAAAAAACAAAGTTAAATGATTTTTATTTTTTCAAAAGACACGTCTGAAAAGTAATTTCAGATCATACGAGTACAATAAAAAAATAAAAAGGAACAAAAAATTATCACAAAATGGACATTTCTTTGAGGAACTAATAAGGAGTTAAACAATTTTTAAAAATAGGTACAAAAAATGTTTGTGATTTAGCAGTGTTTTCTGCTATGAATGAAAATATTCCTTTAATAAGCCAAATAATAGCAAAATATTCCCAAAATATGTACGATCATGTTTGCATCAGATGAAAGAAAATTTTCTGGTTCGTAAAGATATGTTGGATATTACCTACGCGAAGCAATAGGGGAAAAAGTGAAAAAGCATTAAAAAAAATATCCTAGTCATAATAACCCAATAAGAAAAAGAAATGGTGCAATAGTTACGAAAAAGTTATAATACAAAATCGATGGTATTAAGGAGAGTTTATCTGAGTATACGAACTTTCTCAGATTTCAAAGACTATCACTACTCAGAATGGTAATGTTATACTGAATTATAAATTCGTAGTCGAAAGCTTCAGAGTTCTTTACAATATCTATAGTCTGTTCCTATGTTTAATTTAAAAAGACAATACACATAGGTAAATAGTATAATGATAAATGATATTTTTCAATTTTATAATAATACGACATCACGTCATTTTCATTCGGTTTGAGATGGTTTTAATGATACGGTCCTTTTCTTGTCGAATACTTATAGACGTTACATGAAATTGTTATTTTAATTAACCATGAATTTCTTGTACACTGTACTGTACCATGTCTTCAAATGCGTTTTCCCGGTAATTACCATTTTAGTCAAATGAAGAAGTCATGTATAACATAGAGCTTATCAAATACAGCTGGTGTGGCTTTGAAATTGAAACGAAAACAGTGAGATTTAATTTTGTGCTAAACCAGTACGATGGTCAGTTGAACGAATTTTTACGCGAATAATTCAATGAAAATTATCCTAAACACAGACGCAATTGCTTATCTATACAATATTATAGTCGGTTCAATTTGAAAAGGAAGTCGGTTTATCAGTAAACCATGCCCGTTAACCAATCGAATATTTTAAAAATCAGTTTCAAGACATCCTATTGGCTATCGTCATTTATTCATGAAATTCTCACAGTCCTTTTTAAATTGAACAGAATATAAAATGAAAAAAAAAAGAAAATTCAAAACCGGCAACTTTGTTGCACATGTTTCGATGTTTAGTAAGAATAACGCTTTTAACAAAAATAGATTTCTCTGCATTCAACATAGGGACGTAGTAGTAAAAATTGAAATGAAGAAACGATTAGAATATTGCGAATAGGTAAACTAGACTTACTTTATTCTTCAGGAATTCATTTCAGTAGATTTCAGCCAACTTGAAAATCACAATCATACGCATGGGAACTCGTCGCGATGCCAGATTAACGCTACAACAAGTGCACTAAACCTAACACAGTCGGTGTATTAAACGCAACTGATGAACTAACAGTAAAGAGTGTAAAGTACGGGCACGCGATTTGTATTTTGGAAGATACCGGTGACGTAGGTAACCTAGCGCCGTGTGCTAAGGTACGTATATGTTACGTCATCTGAATGACTTTCTGTACGGTTTGTATTTATTTTGTAAGATATAACTAGCAAGTTTGGTTCCAAAGGAATAAAATGAGGTATGAAATGCTGGAAACTAGTTTTTACGTCAAATGATTTGTTTTGTAAGCATATTCCAGTTTTTACAGCATGGAAAATTAATTTTTTTCAGAATGTTTTGACTGATTTTAAAATCTAGAAATTTAAAAACAAGGATGTCATTGCAATGACCTAAATTTTAACGTTCGAATACTTTCGGTATGTTGAAATTCGAATATCTTTCGGTGATCAGGAATCTCTAGAGAACATAACATGAAAATGAGATGTCGATAAAGAAATAGGCACATAATTGAGCGAATATTTATTGCATTCAAGAACCAAATTTCTGACAGGTTTTGTAAATTTTCCATTATGGGTTCTATTCGAATCGGAATGGGAAAAATCAATGTTATGTTAACTATGATCACAATGACACATTCTTTTTGACACCTGACCTTTCAAAGTTCATTGATTTTAAAATACTTAACAATACCGACGAACTGTATTTTTAACCGAAGAAATCAAACCAATGCTTTACGAGTTCGTAATTGGAGCGGTTCTACAATGTTAGTTTTCTTATTGATGAATCGTTTCGTATTCGCAGATGACTCAGTGTTCGGTGGGTATTTTAATTTGCATTCAACCTGTGTAAAAATTTAAATTACCGCTGTAAGAACATTAGCGTAGTAATAAATGCATTAAAAACAAGTATTTCTCGCATGGTTTCTCGTCCGTTCTTAGGTCATTTCATGTAGAGGATGTGCATACTATAAATATAATAGCTCAAAAAGAGTATTTAAGACGTTCAAATCAGCTTTAAATTTGATAGATACTTCTTACCTGGGATCTAGATGCCTAGACCTACTTAATATGAAATTAGCTTTGGTAAAAATCTGTATCTGCTATAACTACCAGTACATACTTACATGTATATTTGACTAGACACATGCAGTAGTTCGTATGGGTAATGATATGTCCAGCAGTGTTTTTTTCATGAATTTCAGAAAATAATAATTTTTACTCATAATTACTGTTTCTATTCAGCTTCCAAATATACAGAAAATATCCGTTATAAAAAATTACCGCTGATTTTCGAAAATTCATGTTCAGTTATAAACTCACGTATGTAATTGGTAAAGTAAACAATCAATCATTATTGTTTCAGGTAAACGGACATTGCGAAACTTGGATGAGTACAATTTCGTCTGTTTTTAACCATAATTTTTTTTAATCATCACTTACTGTCTCACGTTAAAACTTGAATCTCCGCTAACAAACAAGTACCTAGACCTACGTTATTAGTGATGTTCATTAAGTTGCGTATTAGTGATTTTAAGGCACAAGAATTTATCTTCACAAAATGCCTATGCTTTCATTGTTGGTATCTATCTATTTATAATTATTCATGATTGAAACTTATAATGCATGTGGTTTTCTCTATAAAAAAAAATCCAGTATAATTACCTCATTGAGCAAAAATCAACTCATCTGTGGATGGTAATTTTGTCTTGATGATATAACTAAACGTTGTCAATAACAAACATTATTATTTAGTATTTTATTTAAAAAAATGTAATACAAACAAATTAAATAAATTATATCTACATTTACACGATATAAATACAAAGAAAAATAAATATTAAAAATAAATAAAAATGCATTAATGATAAATATGACTTTTTTTTTACTGCACATTACATAATTTATAATAAAAGTTGGAAAGTACAATGGGTAACGTTACTATGATCTATCAGTGAAACTTTCAACTGGTGGAGGTCTCATACGTTTATGATTTCGACTACTTCTGTGTTCTTGCTCGCGTTCCATACCAAATCTATGAGATTGCGTTTCACTCGAAGGAACATTATGAACCGATTGAGTATCAAAAACATTCAAAGGATTCGGTATGGAATCTGACGTAGGCACGAATAAATTCAATCTACCTATTCTAGGAGAACTATTCTGTGTTTCTTCTTGAACCGCCGACATTCTAATTTTATATAGATGCCCGCCGCTACTTAGAAAAGAAGACACTTCTGGTTTTTGATTGAATAAAGGCGGCAAATTCATACGTTTATGAGTTCTAGCGCTCTTTAACGGCGCTGTACTCGACGTCGATGTGACAGTAATGGTTTGTTTGGAATGAAGATCGAATTTTCTAAATTCATCTTCGTCATCGTCGTCGTTGTCATTTGTATAATCGTTATTGCCGCCGCTTTCATTACTAAGCACAATATTACTGGAACTACTCTCGTCCAGGTCTTCGTCGCTATCGTCTAAATCGTCATCTAAATCTAATTCCTCGGAAGAAGTATCATTTTTCTTGGTGCTTTCATCCTCAACATCGAAAACACTAGCGGCTGTGTCGACTACATCTTCGAAGTCATCATCGTCGTCGTCATCTTTTGCAGGGGGTTTCGTTGTTGGACGATTAACTTTCAAAGGAAGTGCGGAACTGGCGGTGTTCACCTCCATCAGTCTATCACTAATTGTGGTTTTAGTGTCAGAGTCTACTTCATTGTATTCGTTATCTGGAGTTGGCTCTGTGGCGCTACTTTCAACCGTAGCTAGTTGAAGAATACCGTCGTTAGAAGAGTTGGCCACTTTAGTACCATCTCCTTGCATTACACTGACTGACATCGATGTTGAAGTAACCGGCTCGAAATCTCCATCAGGTGTTGAAAGATTCACTGGAATATAAACTTTTTCGGTAGATTGAAATTGTTGAGTCGTCGGTACGTAATAATTACTAATTGTGTGTTGTTCTTTATCGTCCATTGTGGATACGTAATTATTTTCTGTAGTTTGCTGTTGGCTTAAACTATTAACGTATATTTTATCTGTGGAAATTTGTTGAGGAGATGCGTATACTTTTTCGGTCGATAATTGAGGTACAGTAGGAATGTAACTTTCTAAAGACTGTTTAATCGTTTGAGGACGTATACGTTCTGTTGGTTTGTACTGTGAAGGAGAAATGTAAACTTTATCCAATGTCGATGCTAATTTTTCGGAATCCAGAGTAGAAATTTTATCCGACGCAGTAGAATGTTTTTCCGAAGACGTCATGTACAATTTATCAGACAGCGGGGAAACATAAACTTTATCCGATGATAAATTTGGCGTTGTGACGGGTTTTTCGACACCCAATGGTTTCAACGGAGTCGATAAGACTAATTTTGTTGTCACCACTCTGGAAGGTTTTGCTTTTTTTGATGGAACTGCCGTAGTGGCAACTGGCTTAGAGGTTACGATTTGTTGGGGTTTATAATTTATAGGAACTGCGTTGGCGTTTTTTTTTTTTTTATTCGACGAGTCTGATTCGAAAAAGCTATCCAAAAATTCATCGCTAAGCGCTGAAAATCCGGTGTAATCTGCTTCGCCAGATTCGACCGCATTTTCCGATTCGTTTTCGTCATCGTCTTCCAAGCCGAACACATCGTCGTCTTCGTCGTCATCATCATCCTCGTCGTCATCACCCGGTAAATCGAAATCATCGTCGTCGTCGTCGTCATCGTCATCATCTTCGTCGCTTGGTACTGGTTTACCTGGTTCAACGTTTATGCCTTTAGGTCCGAATTTGAAACACGATACTCGTAGTGCCGCTTCCACATCGTCTAAAGCACGTAATTCGAGACCGAGACAAGCTCGAATTTGGTCACCGTCTCTAGAAATGCCGTATATTCTTCCGCAGAATTTAGATATTCCTCCAGGTAATCCCATGCAAATTGGTCGAGGTTTTTTGCCTAAACAAAAATACAAAAATTAATAATATTCTCGATCGAGTTAGATAATTTTTTTTTTTTTTTTTTCATATAAACTGCGATGACCGGTAGTTGAGATTTCAAATGACGGTGAGAGGTACCCATAATAGGTCAGCTATATAATTTAACTCACCTGAAATCGTTACATTTCGCAGTATTCTATCACCAAAACTCATTGTTACCAACATTGAATCTCCTTGGACGTACTTCAGAGTCGCACATCCTAAAACAAGCAGTAAATTAGATAAGAATTAGGTACCACATGCGTGTTTCTGATATACAATATAAGTATGAATTAAACCTAAAATTAGTTGGGTAAAGCGAGTTCTATATAATATGGACACGAAAATAGAGTCCTTGTACCGATAGACTGATTTATTTTCAGATATTTAGAACATCAAATGTAACGGTGAAGTGCAATACAACGAATCAAACCAACGTTCGACTCGCCATAACAAATGAATAGATTTTTGTCGTAGATAACTGTCATTAAACTAATGACGAAAACAGTTACACTAACACTAGTATTGCACCTCGATACTGCGATAAATTCTCATTGTCAGGCTTTTTTTGTGACTATTTTGATGGGAACATTTTACGAGTACGAAATATTTACATTTTCCTTCCAATTCCGGGCGATTTATCTAACAGTATACATTAAGTTCACTTGATAATAAAATTAATTTAGTAAGTACCTACCTAATAAGCACACATAATTAATTATTCAGTTGTAAGTGTAGGTAACCCATCTTTAATGACGCATAAAACATGAGATATTATGGAAAAGCGAGAGGCCAAGACTGAGTTCAACATCTAGAATTCTGGGCTAATGATTTTCAACGAGCGTTCTCATGTGATCCAGTTGATAGGTAAGTACGTTTGTACTTACTTATACTTCAAGAGTTAATTTTTCGCACGCTGAGTGACGTAGGTATAATTTTAATTTCTACCATTTGAAGTTGGGTCCGACAAGTATAAAAAGTATCCGTTATTTTTTTTATAAAATTTATAGTCACATGCATGGTACGTATAAATTTAATGTAGGTATATCTACATACATACATTAATACCGTTCCTGTCGCGAATAATAATTTATATTTAAAATCATGTCGAATCGTTAAAATGTGATAGCGAATTGAACTTATGTGTAATGGATGTTGTGTACAGTTGTTAATACATATAAGAAAGTAAATACACACACGAAGAATGCATTGCCAGTGAAAGCGAATTTCAAAAACAATATCCACGTATTATTGCCTCGTACTAATGGAAGAAGAGATAGAGAATACAATGATGACATTATCACGTAGGTATCATAGATTAACATTCGTTTACTAGAATGTCAGCAGCTTATTACCAATTTAATATTGATTTAATTTTCAATAAATGTGTTTCGAGTATCGGAACGACCGACAGAGAAAATCTTCAAAAATCGTAGACCTAGTGGGTTCCTAACTAAACGATTTTTACAATTATTTCAATTTTCATTCTAATTTAGGAGTTTGCCAGTTTAGCAGATTCTCTACTAGGGTTACATTAACCTATTGAGTATACCTCTTATATTAATAATGTTAATGAATTAAGTAGATTTAATTACGTTAACGAACCAGGTCCACTAACTGGAACAACAGGTAATGAAAAGTCTCGACAACAGTTGCACGTTAAATTTGAACAGGAACAATGACGATTTGGAGTGTTCTGTCTTTCTTTTCTTTGGTCCTTATCCGTAGATTTTTCCAACTGTGATTTCCAGTTTGTTCCACCTTTTGGATCTGTAAAAAATATAGAGTAGTTAATATGCTAATTTAACGAGATCTAACTGATAATTTTCCGCAAAGAAGAAATGGAAAACGTTCGCAGTTTTAATCGCTTAGAATTTTATTAATTTCTTGAATTATCAGGTAAATATCTGAGGTAAGATTCGTAGGTCTGCCATTACAAGAATTCGACCGTTTCAACTGTAAAAGTTCGTTTTATATAAAAACAAAACATAACAACACAAGTGTTTTCACTTTTGTTCGTAACAATAATTTTACATACGCAGGAACCTTACTTCAAAGTACTCATATTTTATGGTTGTACAACTAGATTATGACAAATCCGAGAAAACAATTTCAAATACTTACTAATGTAAATGTTATTATGCAGTTTGAGTTAGGAGATACTAGCACATTTCAAAAAACAAAGACTACATGAATGCTTCAAAAAAGTTCAATACTTTATAAATTTATAGATATTTATCCAGTCACAAAAGTTACATTTTTTCCTTCAAACTTCATTTAAGCTCATTCTAATAATAGACTAATAAAATGCACCACTATAACATAATTCAAGAAAATAAGAATTCATGTACAAGGAATCATGAATAACAACTTGCTATTTCAGTAAATAGAAACGTAAAAAATTTATTACCCATAATGGTAATTTTACTTCACAAGTTGAGATTAAAAATTTAAGAATGAAAGATCAAAATCAGATGATCAGAAAAAATGCGACATGCGCGCGCATGGAATTTTATTATTCATTTGATAAGAAATGTACACATTGCACTGGGTGCTTATAAATTTATCGAGCTTAAATTGAAACACTTTTTTTAGAGGAAGTTCGTTCCGGTTTTAGAAAAAATTGGTTCTTGTGAGAAAATTGGAACTCTCCAGTCAGTAGCGAAATTTTGGAGTCATGAAAACTGAATCCTTCGTCAAATGCGGAGTCGAGCTATGAAATTTAATGGTCAGCAAAATCACGACTCCGGAGTCAGATGGAGTCAAGAGTCAAGATTCAAGAATGACTCCGGAGTCAATGGTTGGAGTCAGAGTCAATTTCAATCATGATTCCGGAGTCTAATGATCGGAGTCGGAGTGAAATTTTGTCGTAACTCCGGAATCAAGCTGGAGTCGGAGTCAGTTTTTTAGCTGACTCTGGATCACTGAAAAATTTATCAAAGGGAACCTATTTCATCAATTTTAGACCCTTAATGGAAATTTTTCATTTTTTAAAACTATATTAGGTATACCGTATTTTTGTGGGATGGAATACCTAATGATAATTCCCTAAAAAGGGTACAAAAAATGAAAACTGACCTTAAGTGAACAAAGGTAAGCGTACTTGGCATATTTCATTATGAATTTACTGAAAAAATATTTTCAAGTGTGCAAAAAAGTTCTTAAAAAAATATTAGAAAATCATTCTTCAAGCACCCCTAATAGGATGTTTCTTAAAAAAGTTTTCCTTCATAGTTTTACAGAAAATCGTGAAAAAATGGAATAAGTGGACTTTTTTAAAACCTTTAAAATAAGAAAAACGATTAAAATTCACCAAAAATTTTCATTTTCAAATAAATATGTGTAACAATTCCTTTTCTATTGTTTTTGTTTTAGATTTTTGAACATATTTGTAAATAATCGAAATTTGAATCAGTTTTGCAAGTTGAAAAAATTCAGTTCGGAAGCTGCAATTTTTAACACATTATTATAAATTGATTTCGTAACTATTGTGTCGCCTCACCCTTGTTTGCGGATTTCCAAAAGAAAGTAAAATTCGAACCACCGTAACCGGTATTTTACCGGTGTTATCAAACTATTTTCATAGTAATTACTCTGTTAGTGTAATTATCAAAATTATCAACTTACCGACATATTTAGAAGCTGCGAATGCGATGATTAAAAATATTAATAACAGCTCAAAGACTGTAGAGAGTTTCATTCTCTAAGAATTTGAGTCTCCTTCGTTTTTTTTTTTTTGATTGCTTTGCGGCCTCAATTTTCAACCAAATTCTGAAACACAATTGAAACATTTCAATTTAACTAACAAGCGCATTACATATGCTCACATTAACTTATTTACTTTTCAATTTTACGTAAATATTCGGATATGCTAAATGACCCATAGAGAATGATGAAGCAATAAGTAGTTGAATATTCTTTATTGAAACTTTTTACAATGACAGCAATATTAATAAACTCGCAAAAAAATTATGGAAAATATTTTGGATAAAAACATGAATTAATCTGGATAAAATATGCATAGTCGAACTTCAACATAATTGACATTAAGGTAGGTCATCGCGTCCAAGGTCATTTTTAAAATAAATAATTAAAGTAATATTTCAAAAAACTATACCTACTTCACTTCGGAAAGAATTGCAATAATTACCGTAAAAAAATAAATCTGTTACAGAAAACCTAACAAGAAAAATAAGAGTACTTAGACCTACTACCAAGCTAATAAGTCTGTAGTTAGGGCATAGCTTAAATGATCGCGAGGTTCGCGACTAAGTCGTCGTTTACCTATTTGAAACAGAGAGTGTATTGTCAATACGTGCGGATACGTTGTGTTAAAAATTCTCACGTGAAAAAGATGATCTACTATAACCTAATTTCAAGCATTTCTCGTTTGCTGCTAAATTTTTATCAGAAACTAAAACACCTATAGTAACATAGCTAGAAATGGAAATCTTACTTCATAGTTTAGAACATAAACTATTCTAACGGCCAGTTATTTACTCAATGCAAGGATATGAAATATTAGGTATACTGTTTCAAATTTCAGAATACTCATTTTGCGAGTATGCCTGTACTTGATGACATTTGCTTCGCATGCACCGTGTAAATAGGTCGTTAATACGTACGTAGAAGTACACTCATTTTTTTACCTATCTACCAATCAAATTTTTGTACAGGGAATGAACGTAACGTAGCCTATCTTATTACTTCCGTTAACAGAGTATAACGAATACAAATAAAGGCACATATTTAACTAGGTATCAGTTTTTTTTTTCCTTTCAAGTATGCTTCTAAATTTACAAAGTAATACTAAGATAGCGTGGTCAGAATAATTTTTTCTAGCTGATATTCGTACACATTATCATTATAAATAATGGCATTCTCACTTTACACGTTCATGCAAACACCTGTACTCCGTTGCGTACAGTAAGTTCATTTAAAAATGAAAATATAGTAAAAAAAACGAAAGTATAATTTTTAAAAAAGGAATGTAAAAATGATACGACATTAAAACAATACCTAGGTAGGTACCAGGTACCAACTGACGTTGATGTAATTCGTCAATATAGTATGAATACATCGCTCATGCGGCGCCCTTCATTGTTTTAAAATAATGCCCTCTGTACGCGTCTCATTAAAAATTATCTAACACAGATGACTCATTCATCTAATCATCTTTGCTTAGTACGGAATTAGCGTGAAATGCGTTACTATTTTACGCAGAATTTCATACTTAGTTTCACTAAATCGCGGATTTAAAAATACAAAAAAATAATCCTCGGTTGAAGGAGCGGGTAGCATGTTTCAATACAGTTCAATGTTCATTCATCACATAAAACATACAGTACATTGCGTTAAATTGAAGACTTATACGACTCGATACGTCTGAGAAAGTCAAACTGACTTTCACTTTGAATTCGTGGTCTAAGTCTATAGAATAAAGAATCCGGCACGACGTCATGGGCAATATTCCGGTTTATCCACCTCTGTTAAAAGTTTTATTCTATTGGACGGTCTTCTTTGAAATTTCATGAACGTTCGATGGCTTTATTAACCTTGGAAAAAGTTTCGTCCGTCGTCCGGTGTTAGTTTCGGTGCCGGTGGAATCGGTCTATAGAGTAATTGACATCAGAAAACAGTTTACCGTGTGATGTCAACATTACTTTCGAACGTTGGGCGAAAGGAAAGAAACCGTTTAATTACGTCTTTTATACAGTTTTGGATGTGTAGAAAAAAATTGTATTTTTCTTCGTAATATTTTCTCCACATCATCAACTGTTTGTGTACCTACATTTAAAAGACAAGCCGGGGTAATAGGTGGTTCTTTTTTTTTTTTTAGAAAGTTCCTATTTCAGTATGTTTGACCTTGAACTACTCGATTCCAATGTCGGATGATGTATTTAAAAAATTCGAATAACAGTCGAGGATTGTTATGATTTTCATGTATCACTACATCAAAGCATTTTTTTTTTTTTTTTTTTTTTTTTTTTTTAAAGACCGTAACATACGTATAGATATTGAGTACTTTCTAACCTTGCTATGTGGATCAAGCATTTTATTGATTTCAAGTTCCTGTACTGTAACAGTTTCATCATTATCCAATAAAATACTTCAAGTTGGGTATTTAGATGATAATGCTGCTGTACGGATTCATACAAATGCTTGAGAACGTTTACTTCGATTGGTAAAAAAATTTCTCACTTTTAAATGTTATCTTTTTTGCTAAGTACCTTTCACTTCTTCAATTTTAAGGAGGTGACATTAAAAATAAACATTAAAAGAATTGTGGATACAACAAGAAGATATGCTTTATGCCGAAATCGCATTGAAATTCCTCTTCTTATTCACTCCTTTATCTACATAGTGATAATACTAGGTATTAATAAAGCGACGTCATTCTTCTAGAGTAACTAAAACCTCGATTCGTTGAAAAAATTGCCTACTTACAATCCCTATGTATCGTTTTTTTATTACACGTAAAAAAGATATTCAAAAAAATCTCAAGAAAAACATGAAAACCAACGTAGACAAATCGATCTATAGAAACCGAAGATGCGATCTTTTTTTATAAATGATAAAGAAATAAGTACGTTAGTTGAACATTCAAGATAAACAAAAGATTTGTGTTATTTGAAAAGGTTGATTAAGGATGAAGTCAAGCGTACTTTTCGCTTCAGGTAACACGGTAATGATTTTGTGATATGTTAATGTCGATGCTGATTTTGTAAAAATTTCTGAATGACCATTCATTTGCTGATCAGTACCGGAATTCGTTTAAACTTGGTATTTAAATTGATCATACAGACGGATATAGACCACCATGATAACACCATTTTATTAAAAATTAAAAAAAAAAAAAGAAAGAAAATCTTTCGAGTGTCAAATGAGACTAAAACGAATCGCCCAAATTTTTTACATCTTTTCATTCATACCCTCTTTTATTACGAATTGTCTCATTCGCATAAATATTCTCACGTTAATTCAATCAACCCGCTACCAAGTACCACGTTCTTGTATCTTTCGATCAAACATGCAGAAAATTTAGTTCATCAACGATCAGATAGTTGCACATGCGGAAAAATAGGATCACTGGGACGATGAACCGAAGAATGTAGAGGACGTTTGAAAAAAAATCCACCAGACCAGCTGCGTATTGTAGGAGTCACGTTGGTACGATTTACCGTGAAATGATTAACATAAACTGATTCATCAACTTTGCGTTAATTTGTACCTGATGTAATCAAAAATTATCGAGGCTTATTTTCAGAACCGAGCTAACAAATTTATGTACCTACATTACTAATGGTAAGTCTCAAGTTTCGTCATTGTAATTAAAATTCTTCGTTCTTGCTCAGCTTGTTTTAGATGCATGTACTCAGCATCTACCCTAAGGAAAGTGCACCAGGATGTAAACCAATTTTCAAACGTTAGTTCTTCGAACAAGATGAATACTATGATGACGTCATTGTTATGTTGATAACTTAGGTTGATAAGAATAATAAAAAACACAAAAAAGTATGATTATAAGGCACCATTGTTTGTGTGAATTCCGGAAAATTATTTTTGTCACTTTCCCCTATTTATCTCATACATTTCTTCCATGTGGTAGACTATTATACTACCTACCGGAATCGAATATTGTAATGAATTTTCATCTAGTTGGATTACGTAAAAGTTGTGTATGTTCGTTGAAATGAAATTTCCTATGCGCTCATATCTACATTATATGGTACGTAGACGGATCCTGGTATGCGAATAGCTGTGAATGATTATACAATTTATAATCCGAATTCTAGTAAATAATGCATTTTGTATTTTTCCAATGACTACATAATAATTTATCTCATTTTGTTTCCATTCTTGTTCAACTTTCAGTTGGAGAATTGGAAAGATGATCTCATTGATTAGCCCATTAGGAACTGTGTGAATTGCATTCGTATAATGGAGTGGAAAGTTGATTGAAAACACTCGCAAAATCTTATACCACGAAAGTCTCTGAAAATTGTTGGTAAAATAACTTCATTTTCGATACTTGACTTATTTATTAACCATGTTCAGCTTGGTTACTAAAGCGCGTTGTCATTCGCTCAAATTACAGGTTATTATTGACGGTAGGTTCTGTGATGATTTGGAAAAGGATGTGCAGTATATTCATTAACTGAATATGAAAGTATTGAACAAAGAGATATCTATTCTAAAATCAACACTTCGACGAATATCCTTACAGTTTCGGTGTACTTTAATGAAATTGAATGGTAGTATTGATTAATGATAGAATTCCAAATGTTTCTAATCTTGTTATCAGCTGATTTTGAAATGAAAACAATTTACATACGTATTATGTAGAAAAAAGAAACTAACAGAGCTAACAAACAACACGCGAATATCGTCTAATAGAATTTAAAGTAATACCTACATGTGCGGTTTTATAGTCATTTCATTTATGATACTTGAAAAAAATCTGCGGAAATTTGTTAAGATACAAGTCTAAAAACGTTAGGTATCAACGACCTACGTACTATATGAACATAATGCAAATATTTATTTACGCAGGTAGGTACCAGTTGCACTGATAAAACATCCGATTTTAATTTATCGCGACCATAGCCAAGTACACGCAAACCACGAAACATATTCGATGAAGTATTCCAAAATCGCGACGAGTCACTCGGTTAAACGTACGTCCAAATATGCAACTAGTGGATGTATACTGATCGGAAAATTTGAATTCCGGTACGAAAAAAAAAAGAAACAATTCAAATCTAATCAACCTTATATACCTGGTATTAATGAAACGCGCATTTTTTTCCCGACATTATCGCGAACACAATACGCGAACTAATTTTCAATGTGTCATCATAACATATCCGTGAATAGATAAATTTAATAAAACAAAAAAGAAAAAAAATCAAAACGCACTTACCAAAATACAATATATCCGGATATATTTATGTTGAACAACAGGTGGCACAACGCGAACAACACCGGGTTTGATTACTTTCCTTGAACTTGTCTGAGTGAGGTATCCAGTCTTCCGTGGATGCACGCTACCGATGGGCTTAAAATCGGTGCTGGAGTGAGGAGACTTCCAGAACCATCGTATCCTCGAATAAACGAGGTCAATGGGAATGTATGTCAGTATTGACTCGTTGCACTTCGAAACGAAGAATCACGTATAAACCGGCTTCTTACTTATTAATATTATTGTATTTCCAATTAAAGATAAGAGTTCAATGCGTGAGGTACGTTAAAAATTACAAATTTGCACGTGATGATAAAAATGTAACGTGATAAATTCTACGGGGCTTGGAAATTAAATTGCTTTTTTATTTTAATGCGCGGGGTTTCTAATTTTATCTAGCATCATTCCCTACGAGATGACCGTTTTGGATTTTTAATCAATGGAATTAATATAACGAATAAAATTGTTGATCTTAATAAACTTAAAAAAAAATTTACTAACGACAATACGTTTTTTCTTTTTTCTTTTTTTTTGTTTTACAAAAGGTTTAAATTTAAATCTAGTCAACGTGAAAATTGTGAAAATTTTGAAAATTTTTAAGAGCTGAAGAATAATTTTGTACATTTAAATATCAGGCTAACTCTAAAATTTAATTTAATTAATTTTTAAATCAAATATCGTTTGTGAGCTGAAGAGTATGAAGCACAGGTACACAGGTAAGTAGGCAGAAATTGTGTTTTTATATTCCCAAGACCTCGTTACCGACAATTTCAAACTTATCTAGATCACGTACCTGGAAAAAAATTGAAAAATTAGTATTATCAGGGATAGAGGAACAACGAAGAACTGAGAACCAAAAAGGTAAAGAACATGCGATTTTAGAGAATATGAACAAAAAACAACAAAGTTGAGTGATTGAAGAACGAAACAATATGTAATGAGAACAATAAAAACAATTTACCGTTTTTGAAGAACAAGAAAAACCCTTGAAAATTCATTTGAAAAATTAAGAATAAGAACGAGAACAACTATTTTTCCTTTAGCAGATAATTCCTTGATTTGTTGTAATTTACGCGCATTGTAGTAATTTTTTCCGATGTCCTTACTTTTGTTTTCATTAATTTTTTCATTAATTTTACAATTTTTAGAAAAATTTTCAAAAATGGGGGGGGGGAGGGTTGAGTTATCAAGCAAAAATCAACAAGAACAGAAACAGATTACCAAACAAAACAAAAAAATTAAGAACAAGAACAAAAAACGAGAACAAAATTCACAAATCCTAAATGCAAACGAAACAAGCAAGGACAAAAAATTTTCATTTATAAGAACAAGAACCAAAATTCACTCGTTCTTCCATCCCTGAATATTACTCACCGCCATAAATTTGTACAAGTGGGGAAAAATATAACATATGAATTGATTTTAGGAAAATGATATTATGTATAATGAAAGACAATACTAAATGAATTTAAAACTGCTACATGTGTGAAGTATCTTATACTTGTAGTTACACATTTGATCAAAAATAGTGGTTAGGTAATGTGTGCATGATGAGTTCCGATTTCATTTATTCTCAAATTGATCAATTATAAAATTTGAGTTGGTCCTTTACAGCGACCTACAACATATGTAGCTCTATAATCAATCAAGTTGGACTAAAAATTGCTCAATTAAGGTGCCATCATCATTATTATTATTGCTAGAAAGTGAGCTCTCTTTTAAATTCTTTAAAATGATGATTCTATATTTGTACGTTAAATTAGATTCGCCAGAAACTCGATAGTGGAAAAGATTACAAGATTGACAAAATTGATTCTTTAATAACTCGTTGTACGATTTTAGGTTGTTTCCATTTTTACCTACTTTTTGTTTTAGAATCCACGAACCGTTTTACATTTTAAATTTTTCTAATTTTTATATTTACCTTGAGAAATAATTTTGCGATGATAATGTCAAACAATTACCATACAAGATAACGGTGTCAGAAAAAGTTGAATAATCAATGCATTCGCTTTTTTCGGATTATGTGACATATTTACAAACAGAAAATTCGATATTAATTAACGGTGTTATTTTTAATTATAACATCGTCTGTCAAGGCCGATGTATGATGTAAAATATGATGCGAAAAGTATAAGATGAAAATATTTCGCGGGTGTAGGCCTACTTGTAAAATGATTTGTCATTTTGATATTATTTAAAAAATTTCAAGTAGGCCTGCTTAGGTATTTTATGAAATTTGGGAATATTTTAGTGACTGGAAGAAAATTAATTTATTTACGTTTTGTTTTTACACGAATTAATACGAATCGTTTTTAAAAAATAATAAATGAGTAAGTAAAAATTGTGCAAAATGAGAAATTTTTCATTTAATTCAAATTTCTCAATGACGTTTAACACATGTTTGATAATTAAAAAACAAGGGGAAACCCAGTAATTAAAATTTTTTTGAAGACCAAGTTAATTTGAACTGCTTGCAAGTTGCTATAATAAATGAAAGTAACGTAATCAGGAAGTTGGACACGAATAAACACATAAATCTGGATGTAAAAAGACGTAGTAAAAATTGCATTGTGCTTTCAATCAAGGATAGAAGTTCTAAATACAAAATGTAGTTAAAGATGTACCGAACTCCTGGTTAGTGGATAATTATATTACCGCTATCTGTTGGTATCTTGAAAAAAGAATTCATCAACCGGTTGCAACCAATACGCCATCTTTCGAAGAATACATCAAGAATATTGCTGAATAGAATTGTTATTAAAAACAGAATGTTTTCGTGAATATTACTGTTGATTTAAAAATATTCCATTGCTGAGGACAAAGAGAGAGAGAAAAGATTTGATAGAATAAGATTGATTTCAGAGCTTTAATTATTTTATATTATATGTAATAATTTTTTTTAATGTCTCTAAATTAGTATTAGCAGCCAGTAGCGACGACTCTACTAATGCGTATAAAAATTAATGAAAAATGAATAGTATTTTTTTTTTGTTTTTTTTTTTTTTTTAAATTCAAATTATTTGTAAGAGTAATTTGCTTTCGTGTATTTCATATCATGCGAAACCTTTACCACGCAGGGACTTTATTATTAAGTTGATATACCATATCAATGTGTAATTCTATCTTTAAAAATCAATGTTATAATAATTTTTAAACTAAGCACTTGAAACATTACATTTTTACTAGAATTATTCTGTTATTTAATTATTCACCTACTGAGTTGAACTTGAATACATATTGTAATGGAAGTTCAAAAACTCACGAGTCCAAGTACCTATGTTTATTTTTATGTGTTTCTTTCATTTTTTCATTTTCATTTTTGGATTTTTTGAATCATTTTTTTTTTTTTGTCAATCCTGTACCAAAAATTTCAAACGACGGTAAAAAAAAACAAGAAAACAAAATGGATACCTCTTAACTTTAATTTCTAAAAAAATAATTACCGTTAGGTACCATAAATTTGAAATTTTTTTTTAATTTTGAACCGATGTGATACCCCTCCACTACACAACCTCTGTACGCATTGCATCGTGTATTACCACCAGACCGCATTAGAAACAAAAGAAAGTACGCATTACTTTCTTTTAAAAAGGTAATGGTTAAGGTGGGTGTATAAGATACCGGATGGAATGACCTATTAACCTCTATTGAAACATTACTCTCAGTTCATTTACCATTTTGTTTTCTATTGGATGGTTATATCATTGTCTTGTCTCGAAGACAAACTTTTGATACATGTGAGCCTATAATATATTTTGTAATATAACCAGACAGTTATAATGGTCAATTCTAACGTTATAGTTTGCGCGATTATTTTAACAATTTCATTGCACAGAACATTTTCAGTTTCGGTGCATAAGCCGGCAAGTTCCTCGAATGGTGAGTTTTTTGTTTTCTTTCTTTACATCAATTTTTTTTTCCATTCATTCGAGTTTAATTATTGTACAAGATGCAAATACTAACCCTAATGTTTGTAAAGTAGTCATGTAAGTAGGTAGTATGTTTTTAATTATTGTTTATTAGTTCGTTTTATGCACGAGTTCTCATCATTGTTGAAACTTGCGCTGTTTAATTTATAGTTCAATGGATTAGAGGTTTAAATAACACGTTAAGGCTAGAATCTGCCCTTGAATTTGAATGACATAGAATTTTTTAAAATAATCTTACTATATTGAAATAGAGTAAAATATGGTGCGAAACGCAATGAGGTTTGTTGGTAATTTTTATGTAGACACCAACCAATCTATAAGTATGTATTTGAACAGTATTTGCGGAAAATAAGAAAATGTATGTTTGTTTGTTCTTTTTTTTTTTAGAATTTGTGGCACGTACTATGATTATTTTTTACGAAACTTTCATTGTACGTTAAATATATCTGGGAATATTATTTTTACATATTATACCAAATTATTCGAAGGTATGAGATATTGAGAGTCAAATTAGTAAAGTGAAAATTTTGTTTAAAAATATCTTTCATTAAGGTGGGACTTCGCATTTCGCGTTTTTTTTTCATTGCATACTTTTTTTTTGTCAAAGGCAGAATTTTTAAGAAAAGCGAATTTTTTGTTATTTTCTCGTTGTAAGATTACAAATGAAGAATACTTAATTGAGCGTATTTCAAAGAATAATATTAAATTTCAGTCATATTGGTTGCGATAAAAGTTTCTACATGATTTATCGGGGACGAAGCAACAGAACTCGATGAATTTTGGATATCTTCAAGAAAACAGTGCTTCCGACACCTGTACGCAGTCTTTTTTTGAATTTTTTTCTTCACATCAAAATTATTTGAGCTTTAAAAACTCAGAATAAGTGCTCTGATTTAGCACAATGATACATATTCTTGCCAGGTGAAAAAAATTAAAAAAGGGGTTGTGCATAGGTGTTGGGAATACTGTTTTCTATAACATATCCAAAATCCATCGAATTCCGTTCTATAATTTTCAATGGAACCAACGTGGTTAAAATTTCTTTAAAATTTTAAAGAAATTTCAATCATTCCCGTTAACGATAAAATTTCCGATTGAGTATCTTTTCAAATGGATTCAACTGTTCCATTATTTCAAATTAATACTATTCTTCGCATTTTATTCAATTCTTTTTGATTATCAATTCTCAAATGAGAAAAAATGGAAAAATTCATTCGTCCAAAAAATACTACCTTAGAGATTGGGTATGCTACCTTTGCAACGCGAAGTTCGACCTTGATTACATATTACCCATGAGCTTTTTTTAGGATGAAAAAAGTAGATAAGTGTATGGGTATTATTGTAGCCGGTGAGTGTTCAATACTTTCTTGTCATTGAAAACTTAGCGTAATTATCATTCTTCATAAACAATTCTCAGTACTCTCAACTTGTTCACCTTTTTTTCATTTTACTTTATTTTATGCATCATTTTTAACTGTGTTATTGGTGAAAATTTTTTTTAAATGTAAAAGTCAAGTACCTGGGAAGTACATAACTATCCACTTATTCAACTTGAAAATCCATTCAGATATAATGGAAATATTTCAAGTTATACCTCATTCAAGTACAAGTTATACAGTAGATACTTACAATAAGTTATGCCCAAAAATCAAGTAAGAAAGTATGTCCAAAAACTGTATCTCCTAAACTGTACTCGAGTTGGTCGTATGCAATCGAAATAGCCCAATGTTTTCGACTTTCCGATCATTCGCGTCTGTGTTTGTAATTAGTTTACGTGGGCATTAGAAAAAGAAAAAGAATTCAAAATATTCGAAATTATTTTTCTTAAAACCCTAACCGATGCCGCATTAAAAAAAAAACGTAAAATTGTGAAAGTTCAATTGAATCTCATATATCCTCCAAGTGAATAATCGATATATTACCTAGTACCTCTATTTAGCTATGTACATGACCAGACACGACCGTATACATTTACTAAACGGCTGCAGATTCAAGGTCATTCTGCATTTAAGGAACCAAAACGAGATAGAGAACCGTTAGATCACAAATAAAACTAATGGCATACGATTCAGCGTTAGAATTTAAATATTAAGGTAAATACATTTTAATACGATTGCTGGATGGCTCTTACTCTTCCTTTGGTGTTTCCTTCAAACACCGCAGCAGTAATGTTTGAACGAAAAGGAAAGTCGAAAAATTTAATATCCTGAAGACATAATTTGCATAGCTTTTACATTTCGATGTGCTGCTAGTAACTTTGCTATATCTACACCGGCATCATCATAAATGCCTCGCAGTATCGTCTACGCACGCTCAAATCATACCGTAGCATATTTCTCAAACTGATATGAATCATATGTGTGGGGTGAAAAGTAGCTCGCAAAATGAAGCGAAAGTTCAGATTAGCGGATTTTATGAATCACGATTCTAACCGATCGATGTCTGCTCCGATGATATCCTTTCCAAAATTAATGCCCATAGGTGAAGAATCCGCTGTGAAATAGGTTTACTAATTAATACGATTTTTAGCTCAGTGAACCAGTTTAAGTGATACTTTTTGTTGCATTGAGGTATCGCGATTTTAATAAGGTTTATGAGATCAATATTTTTTTTCTTTTTCAGTAAACAATACGAATTATGAAACAGCAGGAAGGAAACCTGTTACACAAGAAGACAGTGACGAAACTAGTCAAGAAGATACGGATGACGAAAATGACACCGTTGATGATAGTGCCGAAACAACAAATGAATATGAAGAAGACCGGAATTGTACGTGCTCTGGTTCGAATTGTATGTGTTGCATTAATTTAAATTTGTCATTCATCGATTTGGGAGGACCAGGTAAACATGAGTATACGTGTTTGTATTGTAAATTATGATTAGGAATTGGATATCGTGAAGCTGTACAGTCGTACTCTTACACAATATTCTCATTTTGTATCATGAATTTGCTTGATTTAAATTTTTTTCAACTTTCAGGATGCGTAAGATTCAATTATCTTTCACAAAATGATAGCATGGCTGTGAATATTTCGTACGGTGAAAGACTTTTAGAAAGCAGTACCGTTAAAAGTAAGCTCTTTTGTTTATATATTTAGGTGGAAATAGTTTAGATACCTATATTTATACAGATGGGATACCAACGATGTCATCGATCTGCTTGTTTATTTATTTGCGAGAAACAAAAGAGCGTTGCTGTTGGTATTAATGAAAGTATAATCTTATAAAACTATGTCGAGAATTCCAATCGTAACATTTTGCCCTTTTTTATGCAAGAAGAAGATTCAACTCATCCGGAAAAATTCACTCAAAAAAATCCCATCACGTGAAGTCATTTTATAGAAACAAAACCACACAACGTCGACGACCGCAATTGATATACATCGTTTGTTAAATCTCGGATGTAATTTGTTTAACTAATGTTTCTAGTTTTAGCTAGGCCAAGTTACCCACATACTTATTCTACTGGTACCTTGAACTTGGCGATTTTGATTTCATTTAATCATTCTAATTTGCACCATATGCATTATGCACATTAAAATAACATGGGTATACTTTCGAGCTGATCTTCACGTTCATGGTCACACATTATCAACGGTTTTTTTCTACTTTATTCACCGTTTAAACACATTTAACAGTAGATCTATCCGTGCTATGAAATCTCACGACCATAACACACGTTTCGATCAGATACCTAACGGTATTGGTAGGTAACTCTTTAAGTTTAAATTTTCTTGTTTACATTCGCAACATTGCTGTAAAAAAATACGGTAATTCAGTCATTAAAATTATTTAATTCGTTGCACTGCGACAAGAATATTGTGAAAGTAGTTAATACGAGCACCATAATAGGTTAGATATTCAAATATCTAAGTGAAAGTTAAAAAAAAATATTTCTGTCATCCAAGAATGCTGTTAAAACTGTTTAATGTTTTATTTACAAGAAAAAAAGGAATTAAACTTCTATTATTGTGGTAAAATTATGAAACGGAACGTGTATGTAATTTTTACATTTACTGTAATTGGCTAATTGAAAGTGAAATGTGTAAGTTTTCGAATAAGTGACATATTTCGTTCGACAGCTTTTTCAAATAGGTGTACTCTCTTATTAGTACTTTTGAAATGTAAATTAGTACGAAGCAATACCTATAGCTATAGGAACTTGATTAATGCATATTACGAAGACTTCTTGAGTAAACAGTGCGTTTCGTTCTTAATGAATTGCATAAAGTGATTTCAGCATCGTTTTTCGTTTTACTTATTTCCGATTAATTTTACGATTAAATAAATACTCGATTACAAAATATTTTATATTCTACTCATTCGCAGGAGATTCGTCTGAACCAACTTGTATGGATTTGTTCTCCGATTTGGCTCAAATGTGCGCTAAATTTTCCGGCCTATCTAAAGTAGCAAAAGGCGTGAAAGGTTGCGTATCCGTTGAACCACTTCTATTAGGAGTTTCGCAAACGGTCTACGACGTTGGATGTTTCAACATGGACGTCGAAGGCGTCCAACCACCCTTGACACACCATATACAACATAGCAGGTAATGTATTACCAATAGGAATTACAATTTTATCCTGGTTATTCGGATCATTTAACATTTGCATACATGTGCAGTAATTCAACCAAAGCAACTACTGAAAAGCCAGAAGAAAACGAAGAAGAAGAAGAAGAATTGGCCGCAGCAATTAGCCAGTCCGCAGAAGAAGGAATTGCCTGGTTTAATAACTTCATTACTTCTGTATTCGGTGAAGATACAAATGAAACATCTTCCGAAACATCTAACGAAACGCCATCACGAAACAGACCGCTTAATCAGACTAAATTAACCAGTTGAAAAAAGATTGCCGGCAAGTAATGAATAATTTATATTAAAAAATTGTATATTTAAGCCATTTTTAATGAATAATTTAAATACATCTTGTTTTGAATTAAATCGTGTGAGCGTACTACGAGAAAGCCTAATTATAAGATGAATAAATGTATACTTCACACACTCACTCATATAAGCTTTTGAATTGTAATTTATATACAAAAAAAAAAAAAAAATATATGTACGTATAATTTTGTATTTTGTAAAAATTGTGATATTTTTTGTAATTTTTTGTTTCTTAAATTAATAAACATTTTACACCCGATTTATTAGTTGAACTTATGCAATACACGTGAATATTTACAATCTAGTTACAAAAATACATCAAATGAAAAAAAGTTAAGAATTATTAGCCTACATTTATACCTATTTAACAAATCTCATAGTTTCTCAACAATGAAAATTCAACAAGAGGAAAAACGAATTAAAAAATCAGCGTTTTTTTAAAATAGCATCAATTTAACCTGATTGAATTGATAATGAGAAGAATTTAAACTTCAACAACGTAATATGGTAAAAATAAAATTTTTAATCACAAATATTTAAAAAATTGAGACGAAAAGTATAGCAAAAATCAATAAGTAAACATTTTAGCCTTAAATATGAAACTTTTTTGTATAAAAGAACTTGTGAGAAAAAAATTATCAAAAATAAATCAAATACGAACTTATTGATTAAGTTAGAAATTATTTTTAAAATAGAAAAAAAAATTAAACTTTAGCTGTTCAAAGCATTGCACCTAAGCTAAACGTGTAGCATTAAACCACTAAATTTAACTGCGGATCATAATATTCCATAGGAATATTCATTGACTAGATGGGAAACCGCAAGTTTTACGTTACCTATATTATCCAAATATACGGGTACATACTAAAAATTAGGAAATTAAAATAGAGAGTCGAGAAAGTTGGACGATGGTTACAAAATTTACCACAAAGGATGTGATCAAAGTAATAAAGACGATACAAATTTTCAGTAGAATGGCGCTCGTCGCAAACCCTGAAGGGTTACAATGGTGTATAGGTAATACAGATAATTTCAGGAATCTTCATATCTAGAATCTCTTATATAGTTTTCTAGGAGCATATTACGTCGATCTTCTTCGCTAATTAAACATTGTAAATGAGGAGGGCTTACGAGCCACATTTTATACAACAATTCATTCTTCGGAGAATATTCGCTAGTTTTCATCATTTGTAGTATATGAAATAATTGCTCATATGTAGGTGGATCTAAAACATCTAAATAATATTCGAACATCGGCAGTATGAGATGGTGAACTTGCCAACATTGCCAAAAATTTATTATCATTTGTGGCAAACATCTGCGCAAAATAGAGACACCCCATTCATTATCAACTTGTGACAAAACGAATAACATTATTTCGACGCTGTTTTTCACAGTATCGTAAAAGTTACTTAATGTACGCAAACCATCCATTTCATATCTATCGCAAAGAATAGTAATTGCCGCAAATCGTTCATTTTGATCTAATTTGTACCAAAAATATTTGAAAGAATGAATATTATAGCAATGTAATGACACAGCTAACATTTTTAAATCTGTCTTAGCATTATTGATATTATCAAACAAACCGACTGGATCTTGAAGAGACTGAACAGGAAATTCACGCTTTTTTACACGGCATGTCCAATAATAAATTATATAAGTGGCATATAAATCAAATCCGCGAGAATTTATCTTTTTTAGAGTGAAAATAGGCCTGTGAACTGGTGATAAACGGTCCCACATTTCAGTTACGTCGTCCTCTAAACAGTACAGAGACGATAGAAAATAATTGTAAAGATAATTAGCATGCTTCATATTTCTAAACGACTGCACTTCGTTAATACCGCCATACATGTCCCATTGTATATTTTTTATAATATCGCGTATGTTCCCTTTGAATGGAAAAAATTCGTTACTAGTAAGATGATCCAGATATGAAAAAAAATCTAAAGAAATCCATTCCAGCAAACGTATCACTTCACGCAAGAGCGAAGTCGGCAGTCCTAATTTTACCACGATATCAGTAGCTTTCTGTATCAAGGTGGTTCGCTCCTTGTAAAGGGTTTTGTTTGACATCAATACATTTTGTAGATCACTATCAAGTTCTCCTCCACTCCAAAGATTTGTTATTAAGGATACCATTGATAGTCTACAAAGAGATGTATCCTTCTGAGGAATGAACGGTACATCGTCTCTACACTGATCCTGATCTGACATATATTGGTAAATTTTCCTAGAACAATACCCGAATTATCACAGATAACAAGTATACATAAACAAATCTTTGCAGTCATTGATAATTCAAAAACGTAAGTTAATCGCTTACGACGGATTACTGCTCGAGGAAACTGGGATGTTCATAGTTCTCGTTTAGATAGAAATTGCAGTCAAGATTTATTATTAATGTGTCACAATGAAACGAAATAAAAATTTATCTAATATTTTTAAATAGAAATAAAAAATTATAAAATTTCATTACGACCTCCTGCGACGTCAAAATAATTCGCACCTGAGTTTGTTTATTATCGTTGGTGACGTCACAAGAAACATGAAAATGACGTCACTACAAACCTACTGCGCAATTTACGAATGGAATATTTTTATTTTTATTTTTTACACAATTACTCGCCTAAAATGAAAAGAAGCTCTATTTTAATATAGTTTCATAGATTTTAATTTATAAAAAAATGGCGTATAATTATTAACAACTTCCGAGAAGAGAAAAAATTGATTTTTACAAATCCAATTGATTATTTCTCAAATTCAAAAATGTTCTCTAAAAAGTCAAAAAACTCATGATAGTAAACAAAACAATTTCTGACTAAAGCAAGAAAGCTTGACAGATGATTAATTTTTTCACAAGAGCTTGTACTTTTTCTGTACTAAACGTTCATTAGTGTCTTAAAATTTAAAAACAACTTCGTCAGCAATTTGTACAACTTTCTTCTATCGTTTAGTTATTGATTTCGTATTTAATTTGTTTTAAATTGATATAAAACCAATTACCTTTCAATGATGTCGGTAGTGTAAACTGTATAGCTAATGATCACTACGATGAATAGCGAAGACGGCCTGAAATTGAGGCGTAATATAGTGCGTGATAACACTTCGAATAGCAGCAAAGAAAATAATACAGAGGATAATAAAATCGATCAAGAAGAAAATCTGGAAGATGGAGATTCAAAAGAAACACGTTTCACTTTGATGGAAGAAGTTCTACTCTTGGGCTTGAAAGATAAAGAGGTAAGAATAATGGGTGTAGTATGAAATGAAAAAGTTGTCCATGAATTTTCTTTATCGTCAATGACATATTTGTAGCACGGAATGCAAATCAAAGTATTTCACTCGTGCTTTGCTTTTTAATCTGATTATGATTGAAGACAGTTTTAATATTGGTTTTTATATTTTCACCATTCAGCTTACAGTATTATTTTCATGTATTATAGGGTTATACGTCTTTTTGGAATGACTGCATATCTTCTGGATTACGAGGATGTATATTAGTAGAATTAGCTCTTCGCGGTCGTATTGAACTTGAAAAAGCTGGTATGAGACGTAAGAGTTTACTAGCTCGAAAAGTACTGGTTAAAAATGAAACGCTCACTGGAGACGTGCTCTTGGATGAAGCCTTAAAACATATTAAAGAAACGCAGCCACCAGAAACGGTTCAAAGTTGGATAGAATATTTGAGTGGTAATTACGAAAACCTGTTATTAAAGTGAAGTTTAATTTGTAAATAATTTTGTATAATTTCATGCTCGTATTTAGGAGAAGCGTGGAATCCGCTTAAATTGAAATACCAGTTAAAAAATGTTCGAGAAAGATTAGCAAAGAATTTAGTAGAAAAAGGAGTATGTACTACGGAAAAACAGAATTTTTTGTTATTTGATATGACAACCCATCCATTAACTGATAACCAAGCAAAAACTAGACTAGTTAAAAAGGTATTACTTTCTTATACCATTTATACACTGTATTGTTTACCCTTTTGAATCATGTTATCAATCTGTTCCAGGTCCAAGATGCTGTTCTTTCAAGATGGGTTAATGATCCTCAGCGCATGGATAAGAGGATACTTTCTTTGATATTTTTAGCCCACGCATCTGATGTTCTTGAAAATGCCTTTATACCACTGAATGATGATGACTATGAACTTGCAATGAAGCGAGTACGAGAACTTGTCGATGTGGATTTAGAAGCAGAATGCATGAAGTCTCAAGGAAACGACGTGATGTGGGCTGTGTTCGCCACTTTTATTAAATAAGTCGAGTGTTAACGCAAAGGTAATTTTTCCCCGTAATATATAATTCGTTTCCGATAAATCAAGTTTACGTTGAATTATTCTCACTATAATTGCGAGTGCGTATCAGATTATGAGCGATATTATAGAATTTCGTCGTTATCCCTCTATTTTAAACCATTATCATTGACCTAGTATTTCGAAAGCTGAAATTTTGTGAAGTACTCCGCGTTACCATATTACGAACATGAATAATATAAGAAAAAATGTGTCACATTTTACCTATACATATTTTAATATTTCAAATTTTGAGTGGAAATTTTTCAAAAATATAATATGGTTACACTCATTTGATATTGATTTTCTTAAAGCTGAAAAGCCGATTAATACGTATTATTGAAATTTTCAATTCTTATCTGAACTTTAGCTTGCCATCCTAGCAAAGAAATGTAATTAAATATCGATAGAAATGAATCTTTATCATCCTATTTACATAGACCAAATATTATTTGAATCTTAGTTTGATAAAATTAATGTTTTTTTTTATCGTACAAATATGCGCATCGAAATACTCTCGACTCGAAATGTATCGATTTCGTGTTGAATTTGATAGACAATTTTTCATAAACACTCAACGCGTTATCGTATTTTTATCGTATGAGCTACCAATCCAGACGAAATTTTCATTTGATTGAAACTATCAATCATTAATGCCTTACCATGACCTATAAATTATCAGATGGAAGTGTTCGCATAAAGCTTAAAGATACCCACATACGTGTTGCACTGCAACGACAATGGTGGTAACTTAAAACGGAAATAATCATGTAGATAAAAAATATTCATTGTTTATAATATTCTGTTATAGTTACGTATATATTTCTACAAAGTGTGTTCGCTTCAGTTTGTCGTAACGCTCTATTGAATTTTCTTATCTCACAAAGAGTGAAGATTCAAATGTTGATTCTGTTTTCAATTTCGCAATGAATATTTATGTGGAAAAAAATCGCTGGCCTTTTCCAAGATGAAAAATTCATTTTGATAAAATAACAGCTAGAGTGTGTTTAGTACGGATTTGTTTATTACGTACGACCTACGCTGAAGTTAATGACCGATAATTCTTCTGCACTATCCTCAGTTCTATGCTCAATGTTATCCTCGTACCTATGTTTAATTTCGTAAAATAACAGCTACAATTAACGATATCTGTTAGGAATTTTATCATACAGCTAATTTCAAGTTATTTTATAAGATAATTCATCCAGTTTTTTCTACCAGTTGAAGTTTGTTTATCAAATTGAACTAGAGCAAAATGCTGTATTTTCAAGTAAAATGTGTGGAGTTTCACTAAGAGTTGAGATAACGGTAGGAGACTGTTGTGCATTAGAAGCAAATTTCTGTTATGAAAAAAATCGAACTGTGAAGTCTGAGCAGAAGTTCTCTTCACGGAATGAGCCGAGCTTTCTATTGAATTCGATTCTTCGAGTAAAGCTGTATGGAGAATTGAAAAATGATAAATAAATAAAAATAAAAATAATTTTTAATTCGTAATTACCACCTTTGCTAATGAGTGATTACAATACGTCGTTCTGTCCGTTCAAGTTGAATTGAACCCTCGTCGCTACAAACGTAATTATTATAAACCAACCACATTGCTAGAAATTCAATATCGAGTAGATTTCTAGCAATTTCATTGGTTCATAGCATGTTGTTTATATTTTTATTCTGATAACCAGTGCTCAATTTAAATTGAACAGACTATAATTTCTATTGTTCTTCGGATATTTATTCATCATCATCACATTTGTGTAGTAAAATGTAGACGATAATTTTAAGTGCAAAAACTGTTTAATAATTATTATTTATCATCAATTTTCAGCCACCTTCTGATCTGTTGTTGATATTTGAAATGCGACTCGAGCAACGAATCAAGAAAGTTACGCAATGTACCATATATCCCATGATTTTTACGAAGTAGCGAAGTTGAGTCTTTTTCTACCTAACTGTATTTTAAGTTAACCGCTAAAAATCTTAATCTATCATTTTTATCAGTGATTTTATAATATGATTTTCTACATTGAGTACACGAATAATTTTACTTGAAAGTAATTCGAAAATTTCGTCCAATTTACGCGCATCATCTATACTACGTTTTACCGGAAATACAAACGTGATAAAGATTAAAATCGAGGATCGTAATGGTGTATATTCCTCTATAAAGACTGCTTTGTATTCTTGAGCTTTTACATAACTCAAATTCCATCGTTGCTTTCAACTGAAAATCTCTCGGCACGATATAAAGATAGATGTAGTACCTACACTAGGGATTCATACACCATTCACAGATACTCTTATTTTCTCAACTTTATAAAACGATAACTTTTACAAGTAAAATTAGTTCCTCGATAAATTTATTTGTTTATATTGAACAGGGTTTCATTTATTTTGTTAGTTATGATTCGCAGTGTATTGAGATATTCAGAATTAGAAGTGGAAAAAAAAGCAAAGTAATAAATAAATTGAGTTTGCGTTGATAAAGACTTGCATAAAATCGAGTAAGTCTTCCTCGAAATAGCACGCGTAGGTGATTGAAAAAACTCGCACATTCTTATTCGATTCATTATTGTTACCGTTAGTTGAATGTTTTAAAAAATCTCTACGTAAGTAGGCTTGAAAATTAATTTAATTTTTTGCTTTTTGTATAGTTTGTATGATATTTCGACGTCATTTCGTTTTTATATATTAGTTTATAGTTTAGGTATAGAACTGTGATTTGCGAAGGATATTTTTCTTTTCGGTAAGAATATTTAACAACATGGTGGTTATTTGTAATGTAGTTCCTGCAAAAATCGGTTTGCTTAAATGATGAAAAAACAAAGTAAAATTGGTATTTTATGAATATTCCGTACATGTATGAGGTATGTTTCGATATTTCGTATCACGAACATATGAAATACATTCCATGATTGCTGAAGAATACGGTATTTTTGATTAGTATTTAAAAAATATGATAATTTTTTTGAAATTTATTGACAATATCAAGAACGACGTCTTATATGATATAAATTTTGGTAAACTTTTCGAGTTAATGGTAAAAAAAAAAAAAAAAAAAAATGTACATTATCCAATATTTTGACACCACGTACATGTCTTTGTTCTTGAACCAAAACTATAACCGCAAGCTAGTAAGGTTTACGACCAATAGTCAATTATTTTTTGAGAATTTTCAAGATAACATGACCACCAACGTCAAACTGAACCTTTATAACGATAAGAACGCTCGTATTTAACCAATATGGCGGTGTACTAGTCAAAAACACGTCAATAGAAAATACATTGTTATACAATGGTCATTTCCTTTTATGCAATTTAATCATTTCACGGTTTTGGTCAATTTCTCCAATTATCTTAGATAGCCTGATATTGTGAAGTAAACGATACCTTCTGTTGTTACTGAATGGAAAATAATATTAATTATATGTATTTGATGTTCTGTATATAGTATATATCTAATGTACCTACTGGATCTACTACTGTATGTGCATTGTTTTCGTTTAAATTCTAATTTAAGATTTTAGATATCTTACGTTGATACTTAACTCTTTGCACAATAAGTTTGTTAAATTAGATTATCGTCGTTAGATTTTCCTATTTTAATTCTATATTGGACAACTATTACCTTATGCCATATGTAGAGTTTTATTAATTGTATCATTTTGTTCCCCTTCAAGTGTAAATACGATAATAAAATATACTTTGTATTTGATCAATTTTTTGGGGGGTTTTTGTTGGCTTAATGGTGAATAAACACGTATATAATATTTCATTGCTATTACCTATTGTTTTGTTCGCGTTAATTTTTATTTTTTGATAGTATTGATTAAAGCTATGATATGAATTGAGAACTGACTTGGCTAAGTGAAATATATAATGAATACTTATAGTTCGTTCCAATCGAGAACAGACTAAATATGCTTATTTCTGAAGCTAAAATCTCTTTATTTTTAATGATTTTTTTTTTTTTATACTGGGCGTGTATAATTTCCAAAATTGTTACGCCCAGTGTCGAGGGGGTGCTAGATCTGTTTGGTTATTTTGGTTTTGGTTACAAGTGATAGGAACTTTTTGATTTTAGTTTCATCATCAGGGATGTTGTTTTCTCTGTTTT
>FIZR01030117.1:0-59643 GCA_900060175.1 Ferrisia virgata
TGGTTTACTATAGGATTTGTCGAGAATTTGTTTTGAATGATTGTCAAAGCACTTAGGGAATCGTTTTGAATCAGAACTTGTTTGTTTTGATAATCAAGAGTAGGAAGTATAAGTAAACAATGTAAAATACCAATAAGTTCAGCTGTGTAGGTTTAGGAGTACTTTTGAATCGCATAGTGTTTGAGACTATTTGATCGATGGAAAAAGCATATCCGACATAATCAGTTACTATTTTGGATCCAAACCTTTGATATTTGCCAATTTTTTCTTGGTATAACCTTCTAATGATATGATGTGGATACTCACTCTTGCACTAGTTGATCATAGTTAGATTAATATCAGGAAGTTAAAATTGATATAGTTTTTGAAGATGTATTACAGCAGTTTGAAAATTAAGTGTAACGTCAAAAAATATGCTCAACTTGAAACCGGTTTCAACTTCGTAGATCGGAAAACATTGAAGAGGGAGTTAATGTTCGGAATTCCTATCGAAATTGAAAAATGAAAATTCGTCCATTTTTCGTGTTATCTTCGTGCATAAAGCAGGGGAAAATTTTAATAAAAAAAATTTAAATGAAGGGTTGAAAATTATTGGTTTATGATACAATTTTTCTTATAAAGATTGGAAAATCAAAAATCTTGTTTTCGAGCAAATACAAAAATTAACCATCAAAATTGTGGAATTTCACGATTTTTAAGCAATTTTCCGTAAATGTATTTTTGTAAGGCATGACTAAAATTCATGGTTTTTTCGTGTTTTAATCTATCTCACACTTGAAACTCTTTCAGAGGACTGATTAAAGGGTGTTGAAAAATCTTAAACAGTAGAATATTAATCTCATAGGTCAATTTGGATGGGCTCAGCGTTAAAGTGGTGTCTTGAGAATTGTCAATGATCAATTAGGTGTCAGTGGCGTCTCTGGAGGGGAGGGGGAGGGGGGTCGGAAAGACCTGGCCATTCCAAAGAAATGCTGGCTACATCCTGCTGGGGAAGTTTTGAAAATTCCGTGAGGTCTTATCGAGCTTATTGATGAGCAATTGAGAGGGGGGAGGGGATTTACAACTCCTACTAAATATGGCTGCCGTAGGATTGCGCACAATGTTGGTGAAATGATCGTTTCTACGCATAGAAATGCGCGCAGCAAAATTATTACAAAGTAACTGGTTATAGATAAGAAATATGCAAGTTCGATTCGATGCAGCTAATAACGAGGTGTACGAATATTTAGCAGAGATTATCAGTTGTGAACTGCAGTACAATATTGCGTGTACATGTAATTATAGACTTTCAGAAATCAGTAACAAATTGTAGAAAAGTTTCAATCGTGATAGAAAATTTAAAGTGCAGCCCTTGAAAAAAAAATTTAACCCATGGAAACTTGCTTTGAAATTTTACATGAAAATGCTCAACTGATCAATAAAAAAAATTGAAGCCCTAGAGAGACATAGCTGATCGATTGATTGGCATCATAAATCTGGATGGATAGAGATTCTATATTTGATGATCGTCCAAATTTAGGAAGATCTGACAAAAAGGAAACAACCATGAAAAAAAATTTCATTTCTTTTTAAAGAATTATAGGTATATAGCTCCACCCTCTACTGAAAGTCAACTACCTGCGTGAGTTTGATCAAAATCCGAAGTATGTTTTTTTTTCGCTCCACCTTAATGCATATATCTTCGAAGTTTGACTTTACAATCCGCGTAAAATTTTCCATCGAATAGTTTGTTGTAAGAAAAATCAATATAAATGAAATTTAATCGAAAAAAATATCCCCATTGAAATCGATCAATTTGATCTGGCTTAGAAAAATTTTAGTTGTCCTTTTCTAAAAGTGAAAATTGATTGATTAAAAGCACATATTTCCCTCAAATGAAATGGTGATGGGGAAGGATGTCTACATTGTTGTTATTTTTTTCTAGTGAAAAAATATTTCTTACAGATTTGTGATTGGATAAAATTTAACCTGCCAATATTCGATTCAAAGCTGCAACCATGTAATACGTCAAATTTAATCTGATGGTGTCTGATTAAGTACAAATTTATGTTTCAAAATGTGCACTTATTAAGGTATCTCATTTGATAAAATTCGGTACACTTCGATAAATCTTTCAATTAAGTGATGTATAATTACACCTGCCTCTATCAAATGATATATCTCTGTTTTATCAGACTTCATGGAATTGTAGGTATGTGGAATGATATACTTGGACACAATTTGATCACGTATCGTGTGATATATCCAATTATATCACACCATCTTTTATTTGTTTAATCTTGATCAATCATACTCGTTTTATCAGATTAAAATTGACCCGTTTTGATACATACATATTTTTAATCAATTGTTTTTTTTTTTTCGGGTAATGATTGGAATTTTTATATTTTGTTATTTTGGTGAGAAGACCAGAAGGCCATCACGATTAGTGCATTTTTCCGAAAAATTTGCAAAATTCTTATTTTCATCATTCTCGTTTGAGTTTAGGCATGTCTTTGCAACACTAAAACTAGTGAAAGGAGGTCCTGTTGTAATCTGTCCTTCAAATTTGATGAATTTTTTTGAGTATCAGGATACTTATAAATTTGACATTTTTGGGAGGATAAGCATAGCTGAAAGGTCGAATCTGTATATTGGTTTAGTTATGCAACTGAAAAAAATGAAAAAAAATGCAAATAAACCTATGTGCAAAAAATTTTCAAATTTTCCCAGGTGGTGTAAAAACCTTCCTGTGTGGTGCAGATGCCTGAGTACACCGCCAAACTTGCCGGCTCTGTTAGGAGGGGGGAGAAGTGAATAGGTTTATTTTTTCGAATGAGCAAACTCATATTTCTGACTGAATCTTCAATAAATTTTAGGCAATTTTTCATTCATATTTGAAATAATAAATAAATTACAGTAGTTGGGAATGTTTATCAGAAGAGGGGGGGAGGGGCAAATTTTTCGTAGTTAGAAAAATGAAGTAAATAGCATAGATAGAGAAAAACCGTGCGCATGTTCGAGCGAAGCCAGAGGAAAATTTTTTTTTAATTGTACTTTCCAACTTTTATAAAGAACATTTTTTGAAATTTTTATAGAGAAAAATGAAGGTTTTTAGTTTTTACTTGTTTTTTTAATTCAATAACTACATTTTTGTTCTATGGGAAAGTAGGGATTCAATGGAATTTGTTCTTTAAAATATTGATGAAAAATATAACAACTATATGGTGGGGGGGGGGCAAATTTTTTTAGAAAATATTGACAAGAAAGCTCATAAATTGGCATTTCAACTCATCTTTTTTGATATTTTTTAAAATTAACCAAATGATAAATTTTCTATTTTTCCAAATAACTCGACACATTGAGCGTCCTAGAATTTTGAACTGATGGAGGGAAGATCCCCAACCTTAGGTATGCACATGATACCACCTTGAGTGCTTCAGATGAAGACGAAATGGCAGAGCTCATCAACCTGATGAAGACAGCCAGTGAGAAGATTGGACCTCGTATTAATACACCAAAAACGAAAGTCATAGTGATGAATTGAGCTAAGAATCTTCCACTTTCTACAGCTCTGAGCGGATACGAAAAGGTCAACACTTTTGTATATTTAGACTCCGTCATTGAAGCCGATGAAGGCTCATTGGCAGAAATTTTGAAAAAAGGCTTATAAAGTCACAAAAGAGAACTGATGCCTTTGAGATAAGAGATTGTCTGGCTGAGTGTTTTGTACGAGAGACGCATTCTATGGCTGTGGGGTCTTTTGGTCATGTGACCAGAGAGACAAATCGAAAATCTCGAAAAGGACGTTTTCTTTGGAAAAACCTCTGCCAAAAAAGGTAGAGGAAGATCTTCAATCAGGGCGCTCTTCTACATGCAAAATGGTCGTAAGCAACTGAGAACTATTTATGAGGATGATTTTCAGTTGGTGTGTGTGTAGGGGGGGGGGTTGACTGATTTCCTAATACCACCTTCACTTCAGCTCTAACTCGATTATTTCAAGGTTAAACTTTAAAATTCTGTAATTTTATCTTTGTAGAGCTTTGTCAGAAATATTTTTTTGTGAAAATCAAAATTATATGTTTTTCTCCAACTCCTTAGTTAGAATCGTTCAAAAAAATTAATTTTCTACTCTCCTTTTCTTTAAACAATGTCTATATTAGGTTCTATTCAATGCTCATTTTAACGCCAATAATATTGGTCAAGGAAGGTAATTTAGTACCTTCATAGTGATTCTCAAAACACTCTTTTTGGTCTTCTATGAATTCAGATAAAAGGTAACAAGTGAACTCTACCAGTTATGCAGATGAATTCCGGTATTCAACCTTCGAATGATTTTAAACCTGGTTCTAAATCAATATCTCGAAAGTGAACCCCCAGTTGAGCGGTGGAACCAAAATACGTAGAATTTTGACTTTTCCAATGTGTGCAGAGGGGAGTGAGGGGCTTTTGAGAATCATATTTTCGATTTCAAGTCAAATTTTTTCCAAAATATGAGCTAGGTCTTACATGTTTCCCAGGGCATCCCGTTGATAGCAAAAATTAGTTTACATTTTACTCAGAACCTTTGCACTGTCCCTAGTACCTTTTTGTTCTTTGTCCAACACCTCACAAATACCCATTTGCAATGGGTGCAAGTCCTGTGTATTTTTTCAAAATACTAAATAAACAGAATCTACCTTTAATTTGATGCGAAAGGAGGGGGAGGGGTTGTTTACCAGACCAAAAAAAAAAAAAAAAAACGAATGGAATATTCCAAGATTTAAGATTAGACGAGCTGACTGATGAGCTGGTTGAGGAAACTGTTAAGATCGTAAGTGATGAAAGCGAATGAATTTTGACCCTATGATACGTATTATCCTTGAGATGTAAAAATAGAGCTAAATAAAGGAGAATTTTGTAATGAAAAAACATCTAATCAGAGAGTTCGCCACTTGACATTGTTAGGCAAATTTTCCAAAAGGAAATTCGTGTTTTTTTTTATCTAGTTCTCTCGAGGGAAAAAATTAATTGCTCCGCCCCATACCGGCCAAAATTGCTGAAATTTAAAACTTCGCCAAAACTCGCCGACTGTATTTTTCTACTAAAGTTTGAACGGTCCATGGTCCAAATTGGTTGAGGTCCATTTTTGGGGTTTAGGGGTAAGAGGGGTTGAAAATTCGAAAAATGGAAAAGTTTCTCTGCCAATAGATAGGAAATCGAAAGAGCTATAACATATCCAAAAATGAACTGTCTACGTCGATTACGGCCCAAAAAATCGGATCATTTGGACCATTTTACGAGTATTTCGACAATTGCTCGTCTGTACAGATTGTGCTAATTCAGCTAGAGGTTTGAAACTTGGTAGGTAGTTGACAGTAGTGCCCAGGGTGTGCCTTGGGGGGGAGGGGAGGGTCCCGACTCGACACCTCTAACCCATCCCCATACAGGTTCGAAAACCCCATTTTTTCAATGTTTTCGATTAATTGCTCGCCTCTACAGGTCGCCCTAATTGAGCTAACATCTTGAAACTTTATACACAGGTCGGGGAGATATGCAGGATGTGCCTTATGAGGGCCTCAACCGTTTCTGTCCAAATGGACCCCTACTATAGCCCCGGAAAGGGAAATTTTTTTCTAATTTTTCCGAATTTAATATTGTCTACGTCGATTACAGCTCAAGAAATCGGTCCATTTGGACCACTTTATGAATATTTCGGCAATTGCTCGTCTAACCAGGCCGTACTAATTCACCTGGAGGGTTGAAATTTGGTAGGTAGTTGACACTTTGACAGTGATGTTCGAAATGTGCCTTTTTGGGGATCTCGACTCACCACCCATAATCCATCCCATTACAGGTCCAAAAAAAAAACAACATTTTTTCAACGTTTTCGATTAATTGCTCACCTGTACAGGTTGCCTAATTGAGCTTACGCCTTGAAACTTTGTATACAGGTCGGGGAGATATGCAGGGTGTGTTTTTTTCGGAGTCTTAACCATTCCTGTCTGAATGGACCCCTTGTACATCTCCGGAAAGGGAAATTTTTTTTCGATTTTTTCAGAATTTAACGATAAATATAGGTAATTTTGATACATTTTCATGGAAATTTTTGGACGGTCGGCTATCTGTTTAAAAGTGTACCTACGTTTCTTTCCAAAATCATATTGCAATCCATGGTAATTTATTATCACGGTAGAAAATACAGGAACGAAAAAGTGTACCACTCTAAATTATCGATATGATGTATTCAAAACCTGTACGACGAATTAGGGACGAACTTGACTCCAAAAGCATCGTGACCCGATGCGTTTTTTTTAATCACAATTTATCAAGAATGCCGATATTTTTAGTTTTTACATTAAATTTAAATACGTACCAATCATGTCGACAGTATAAAACTAAGCTACCTTAAATAAGAGGGTAGAAAAAACACAAAACTTACGAAAATATTTAGCTATAGCGTGCGTCCTTGGAGTCTCAGCCGGGTACACGTTTAATTTAATAATGATACCGCCGTCGGTATCGTATCCTCTGGGTGATATTCGGACTTTCGAGCCGCCAAACAAAGTCTGCGGTAGATCTAATTTCAGATCGTGGCTGGACAAATAATCGGTGGTTTTATCGTATAAAATATCTGTAACTTTGTTCAAACTTCTAATGACTAAATTTTCATTTTCAGGTTCATCTTCCTCGTCATCGCCACCATTGAAATAAGAGGAGGAGGAGGACGACGACGACGACGACGATGCAGACGATGGCGATTCTGGACGAATAGGTCTTCTACTGGCGGTCGAATTAAATGACCTATCGGTGGTTGTTGTGGTCGTGGTGGTGGTCGACGTCGACATCGTTGCCGCGGTGGTAGTTTCATCGTACTTGTCGGTCGTTTCGATATCTTTTTCGACCTTTTCGACCTTGCGTACGAAATCGGCGAACTCTTGTTCATCGTCTTCGGCGGCGGGCTCCTCCGTAAAAGGTTCGGTGGTATTTTCGATATTATTATCGGCTATAGTGACTATTTTTTTGACAGCTCTGCCGCTTCTCGAGTGAAACGTACCATTGTCGAAGATACCGTACGACGACGGTTTGGTGGACGAGTCGACCATCTGGAACCGGTGGCTACTTTTGACGAAATATATACCGTCGGTGATGTGCAGATCGGAATCTAACGTGGTGTTTATGTAGTTCATCAGTCGGCTCTGTACGCAACGGAAGGACACGCGATTTCCGCATTTTTCGTATAATTCGTCCCACAACGTGTTACCGGTCGACGAAAAGAAGCTTTTGTCGAAAAACGACGCTTGCACCGACACCATCAACGAACACAACGTCACGAATATCGCAATTAAACGTCGTCGTCGTCGTCGCGAATTACATCTCGCTATTGTTGTCGTTCCTATTCGGAACATGATTATGTACGCTAAATGTCTAACCATAGACGAGATACGAGCATTTCAACGCGAAATATCCAACATTAGGATGCAATTTTCACCATCGACGCACCGTAAATTTACAACTTCGACAATGAAAAATAACAACAACAACAACAACAACCGAACGAAGAACAAATTTACGCGCAAATCGGAGGAAATTTTTTTCTACGCTTTTTATCATCACATCATATTCGAACGAAGAAAACTTTTGTTGCAAAACTGTTGTTTAAACCGCGTCATCGATGAACTCATTTTTTTTTTTTCTCTTCTTCTTTCGTATCAGGCGACGCCGCCGCCGGTTTATCACGTATCAAAACGCACGTCCACGACCGTAATATTTCGCGTACAGAATGAAAAACACATGTATAACTTATTCGAGGTTAGGTTCTAGTTCCTCCTTCCAGCGTACACAACAAGAATCGTACATACGTTCGTATTAACACAGAGCCAGCGAGCAGAAGACGTAAAGAAATACGAAGAAGTAAAAGAGAGAAAAAAAAAGAAAAAAAAAACTGGTCTTTTGGAGTTTAGTGGTGGAGTGCTGGAACGTTTTCGCCTCCCTACCTCTCCCTCGCACCATCATCCTTCTGCTGCTACGATGCATACGATATACTGATACGACGACGACGACGATGATGATGACGACGACGACGACGACGACTGTTTCCTCTTACTTTACGCTAATACGGGTCATTTGAAACCTGTTGTATTTCCTATTATTACTGGCGCGATTAACGTTTTTGTTCTCGTTTGAAGTTAATTGAATTTTTCCATATATGTTTAAATTAACGAATATTGTAGCAGAGCAGCGTTTAGAGGTACACTTGCCGTACGATGGTGCTCTTCTATCCATCGAAAGCGAATCATTCATTGAACAAGGCCGGGGCCAGCGTAGCGCGGCGGGATTATTAACGAAATTTATTGTACTAATTCATTAGCCAGGCGCACTACATACGGTATCGTGATTGTACTGACTTTTACAATAGATGATGGAGAATTTTCACTGCCAAATTTTGTACGTCTTGGTTGCTGCGATATACTCTTAATGGAGGCGAAGTGAAATTTTTTCAAAATGATTCCTAGTGGTGCCTGGGCCGTTTTCTCCCGCAGTTGGCCGTTCATACAGCCGAGTCATCTAGATAATATAAATTTGTTATCTGGTCCGATAAAGATATCCGCTTGACAGATGGGCCTCGAAAATGAAAATCTAGAAGCTGGCTAACGTGTTATTAATGTCAGCTGTGATTAACAGTCGTGTGTATTTGTATATACCTCTACTTCTCTACACGAATACTAATTTTGCATCGAAACGAATTACAACCACGTGATAGGCAAATGATGTATGTGTTGGTTGAGCACATATTGCTGTAGGTAACCTACCTATAGGTGTAAAATGTATAGGTATGTAGAGGCGTCTTGTCCAATGATCACGAGTATTCGATGCCTCCAATTTGTTTTAATTCCCGAGCAATTTTTTTGGTTGGTATGAGTGAAGGATGGACGTTATACGTGTGTAGATTATTGTTATAAATGATATGTTAAAGTAAAGATAGGCTGTATTATGTGGATAGAGATGTTAACTCTTTAAATACATTTGTTATTGTTATAGATGATGAATGAAATATGATCTGGCTGAAATGGAATAATCATCGCTTTATCTATTTAAATTTTTTGACAAGATTTTAAAGCTTAATTGGAGAACGTCTGTTCTGTCTGCTGTCTGCTGTCTGGAAATCTGTAGTACGAACAAAGTCGAACCTTTTTCAAAAGGTAAGCTAACCTTTTCTCTAGAATCAAATTGTGTTTGTTAGACTAGATCATAATCATCTGGTGTTCATTGAGTGATGGGTACCGAAGGTGGGTCGTGGAAAATCGAAGCTTAATACCAGAACAATTATTGTGGAATGGGGTCAAAAAAACGTGATAAAAATTTAATCCCTCTACCCCTTGCAGAAATTTTAATCCGGCTCTAAAACGGTTTAAAATTTGAAAAAAAAAATGTTATTAGAAATAGTTCTATATAGTTCGTTCCAATCGAGAAGGGACTAAATATGTTCAATTTTGCAATCCAAATTCCCATTTTCAAAATACATTTTTTCGCCTAATTCTATTGAAATCCTGCAATCAAAATAAGGTAATAATAAAAATGGCCAATCAACGAAATGGCAACAGAAATGTGCAGTGTTTCAGGAGCTATGTTTTGGCTAAACAGGGAACGAAATTACTCGTAAAAAATGGGAGATTTTAACAAACTATGGCAAGACTAGGTTTACACAGAAATGTCTATTGGGGCGATTTTTGAATGTAAAGCACCTTTATATAGGGTCATATAAAATGTACCAATTTTTAGCATATTCGTTTATTTTCAAAAAAAAAAAAAAAAATTGTTAAAAAATCGAAAAAAAATAGAAAGTTGGGTACTTATACAAAGGGAAAATTATCAATATTATAATCGAATCTAGCCGATTAGAGGCGATTTTTCCCATCCGTTGCTCCTTTGTTCAAGGGTTCTGGTTTGTTTGTTTTTTTTTTTTTGCCATTTTTCCATATTTTTACCAATTTTACTCTCCTATTGAGAACAAGATAGTTGTTAGAAGTTCCCTCAAATGGACTAGTTGGGTTATTATATTGGTAACCATTCAATTTTATGAGTGCCCAATTTTCTAAATTTTTTTCCGATTTTTTTACTTTTTTTTTTTTTAAATGCACGAATATGCTAAAAATTGACACATTTTATATGGTCCATCATCTTAAATGATCTTCTTGGGTAAAACTAGTCCTACTAAAAGTATTTGTAATAAAAAATTTTTTTGAATTTTTTTCAAAAATATTATGCCTTTTTACGTTTTGATTTTCCAAAAAAAAGTCAAAAACTACGCTCGTTAGTGGGTACCTTATATTTAATGACCTTCGGTCGATTGATGGACAAGTGGTATCTGGTGCATAATGGTGCGTTTCAGTTTTAGTTTTTTTTTCGGAAGATGACGGAGGGAGGAGGGGGAGGTAATGAAAAAAAAATGCGAAACCACGTCGAATGATCGTGGTAAAATTTCGGGTCTCTAACGTGAACCTCCCCCCCCCACCTTTGATTTAAAATTTTACAATTTACGTAAAAAATCAAAGAAAGTATCTTGTTTTTGTTTTTTTTTTCTTCAGTGGTTTCAAAACCGTGTTTAAAATGAAAAAAAAAAACAGAATATTTTGAGTTCTTTTGAAGTGAAAAAGCAAAAAAAATACTCTCATTTATTATGTCATAAAAAATGATGATATTACGTATTTTTACTTCATTACTTTTGAAAAATTTTCAATAGTTAATTGATTTAATCCATTTTTAAACAGAATTTTGGAATCTTCGAAAAGCAAAAAAATTGCGAATAGTTTTTTTTTTAGTTTTATGTGGTCTACTATGACACATTAGCATCAAAAAATTGAAAAAAAAATGTTTTCAATTTTCATGTAAATTTTGAAATTTTAAATCAAAAGGAGATGGGGTAAAGGTCAAGTTAGAGAACATCCTAGTAGCGAAATGGCCTGAAAACGATGTAAAAACTTCAGCTTTTCGACTCAATTTTCAGCCTAAGTTTCTATGTCATATTGTCAAAGAAAACCGACCGATGACGGAGAATACCACCAAAATCCGTTTTGGGGCCCTAAGAAACCATTAAAACCATTTTTGCCCATGTTAAATATTTATTTTTATTTTTTTCCTCCGAAGAATAAAAATCATTCACTCTGCTCGATACTGACCAAAACCGAAAAAATTTGGAGAATAGGCTTCGATTGGTGGACCAGTCGATATTCTGGAGTGGGATGACCTTGGGTTAAAATTCAGTTATGCCTAAATTTGGGGGAAGGGGTGTTGAGGAGTCGCAACTGCAAAAATTGCTCTTTTTTGAGTCAATCGATATGGAGTCTATAGTTGCATAACAAATTTTAAAATTTAGCCTCTTACGTTAATAAGAAGGGGAGATATAAGGAGTTGACCTTAAAAAAAGGATGTTCCTCTCTGATCTCCCTAACCAAATTGAGCCAGAAAGTTGAAATTTGGTATGTAGACTTGATAGAGGTCGTAGGCGTGCTTTTTTGGGGTTTCAACTTCTCAGACCCATTGCACCCCCCCCCCCCCCTCCTTACAGCTCAGAAATGTATTTTTTGGACTTTAATAACCAATGTTTTTTGCACATTTCCCCCCCCCCCGATTGTTTCAAATTTTTTGGTCTGTAAAATGACATTTTCATCGATTTTTTTTCACCCTCTCTACAATTTTAATGCAACAAATTCACTTTATTTAATGTTTTTTTTTAATTTGTTTAGATTTTTTGAAGTTTGAAATTACATTTTGAAAAGTATATTTTTACGCCATTAAATAAAAAAAAATTGATTTTTTCCCACTTGTTTTTCATACTTTGGCTTTTTTTAAAGTTTAAAATGGTATATTTTGGAATTTTTTTCATAATTTTACATATTTTTTCAAGTCTTTTGTTCTTTTCCGTCTATAGTCTCCTCATTTTTTTAAAATTTTTTTCAATTTTTTTATGGGACTTGTTTGAACTGTAAAATGATATTTTGAAAAATTTTACATTATTTTGAAAAAAATTTTGGCGTTTTTAAAGTTTTTTCATTGACGTTTTTCATCGTTTTACACCTTACAACCAAAAATTTCTCACGTTTTGATTTTTATTTTCTATTTTCCGTATTTTTAAACAATAAAATGATATTTTAAACAATTTTTTTTTCGCCATTTTACAAAATTTTTTAATTTTTTCTACTGCTTGATGGTGTGAAATTTGGTAGGTTTATAATTTCTTTTTTTCCAGATTTTGAGTTGTTAATTGGATTTTGAGGGTTTTTTTTCGTAATTTTGCATTTCAAAAACAAGAAATTTACGTAATTTTGTTAATTTTTGAAGAGTTTGCGTGTTTTTTGACTTATAAAATGATCTTTTTAAACAATTTTATCATCAATTAACGCATTGAAAGTAAAAAATTAAGCCTTTTTAAAATTTTTTTACATACATTTTTAAAAGTTTCTTCCATGTTTTATATTTCTTTTAAAACGACAATGATATTTTAATTCGCGTTTCCAACTTTTTATGGCTTGAAAATACGAGAATTCACGTTTTTTGAATATTTTTCCCGTTTTTAATGATCTTTTTCATTTTTTTTTTGTTGTATATATTTCGTGACGTAAATTAATATTTTGATAGTTTTTTTCTTCTTATAATTTTACACATTGGATGCAGAAAAGTGACGTCCATTAGTCGTTTTTTTTTTAATTATTTTTGATTTAAAGGTTTTTTTACGTTTTTTGCAATTTTGTTCGGTTTTTAATGTTTTTTTAGCTGTAAAATTACATTTTGATCAGTTTTTTTTTCATAATTTTACACGTGAGAAATGAAAATTTGAAGTTTTTAATGATTTTTTCGGTTCTCTTTGTATTTTTAGCTGTGAAAAAACATTTTATTTTTATACGTTAAAAGCGAAAAATTAGCATTACTTGACAATTTTTGCAGTTTTTGATGAGTTGTGAGGTGTAGAATGATTTTTCGAGTCATTTTTTTCATCATTTTACATTTAAGATGCCTCAAATTTTAAAAATTTCCATGAGCTATACAATATGATATTTCGAATCTTTGTTTTTTTTTTTGATAGGTTTACGTCTTGAATGCGAAAAACCAGAGATTTCTAAACTTTGATAATCTAATAAAGGTAGGAGAGGGCCAATGGAATCATCAAAGATGTTCTTCGTAGGATAATAAATCGCGAATTCGAATTATTATACATTTCAAAATCATCTTACGAGAATGTCATGATCTGTTGATGTGTGTTTACTTGTTCATAATTCGATGAAAATTCTGCTGATCGTAAAACTAAATTCAGTTTTCTGTACGGTGCTTGGAAACAACATTGTCATCCGTGATGAAACTCGAAACGTTGAAGTTAAAACTAGGTCTACATTTGAATAAAAAATGTGATTCATATCGACTTCATTCGACCCAAGTTTTATAATAAATTCCCACTGGTTTATCCCAAGCTGGCCAAAAATTTCACTTCCAACACGATTCGGGAAACCTGAATCCAATTAAGTGATATATTATCGTAATCTATAATAAAACCGATCGTAATAATATAAGACAAGAATACGCACATACTCCGTTTCCCTTTTCCCCACCCCTTTTCACACTGTTCTTCTTTCGCAACGAAACAAGATACTACAATAGAATGCTCAACCGCACCTGCGTGCGGATTTTTTGCGATAAAATACCTGAGCTTTGAAACATGCAATGATATCAATGTCAATGTCACCATCGTCCGCCAAATAAATGAGAATACCGAGAAGAATTATGGTCACAACGAAAGTCCGACATTCTTTAGCAATGAGAGTGAATTGTTTACTCACAAACTCGGTCATTATTAATTTCACCTTTAATCTTGTATATGCTTAGTGTGCGTATGTGTGGGTGTGTGTGTGTTAATTTTCGGAAGTACCTTTGTATTATATTATGTACCTGTCATCTTCCTACCTTCATATGGAAACTTTTACTTTTTTTTCACCAAATGTTAAACTAAACGATTAGTTGGGTTCGAATTATAGCGAAATTATGGCGAATCATTTAATGAGTCGTTTTTGTCTAGGAAAAAAAATAGCAATCAGTATAAGTATTCGGTTTATTATAGGGAAAGGTGCGAGCGATTGGATGAAAATTTAAAGGTACCTATGTAACTACCTATCTGGCTATAATATGCATATATATGTATAGGTACGTCCTCACGTCAAATAGGTAATTTTAAAAAATGCAATCTGCTTCGAAACGAACCATATTTAAGTTCGAGGTTCAAATTCATCGTGTCTGAAAATTAATGGTTGATTATTTCTTTCCCTTTGTGGCTCTCTGTGTGTAATTATGTTGTTAATAGTATTGTTCTAGTTCGTATGCAAGGGCTTGTATAAGTGAAATTGGTGGATGTTGAACTACATTATTTGCAACAAAACACATGTTTAAAATACCCACGTATGGCACACGTTCACTCCAAGTCGAACTGAATTATTCATTAGAAATCGAGGATGTATTGTAGTGCAATTTTTTTTCCACAGTGTGGGTGTAAAAAAATTTAATTTGAGTATAATTCCAATTTACTTTTGAAAGTATCTCGTTGGAATTATCGTAGATTATTTTACTACTTACGAGGCAGGAAGTGCAGTATTAATTGAACTTCGATTAGTAAAAGAATTTTTCTGCTGGAAATCTTTTCCCAAAAATGGAACTATTTTTTTCTAATCAGTATCGAGGATAGGAAAGGCTAAATGGGGCTAAAAAATCCAAAAGTCCAAACCCCCGAAAGGCACATCTAGGATCCTTACCGACTGTCCATACCTAATTTCAACTTCCTAGTTCAATTTGAGGGGGGGGGGGGTTATTATGCGAGGAAAAAACGACCAGAAAACAACAAATTCAGGCCTGTGAGGGGTTAGGTTTGGTTAGTTTTTAATCAATTTTCTGTGTTTTTTTTAGGAATTTTTATGTATTTTTTACACAATTTTCATTGATTTTTGACAATTTTTTTCATACTTTCGGTCAGTTTGCATTGATTGCAAAAAATTGATACGAATCATGAAAAAGTGGTAAAAATAGTTGCAAATCGACCAAAAATCATTAATAATCATGACAAATTGGGTGAAAAATTTACAAAAATTTGCAAAAAGTATAGAACATTGATCAAAAACCACGATTAAATGGACGAAAAATATATGAAAATTGGTCTAAGATCTGTAAAAAGTGCGAAAAAGTGCACAAAAATGGCGAAAAATATTCAAAAACTAGTGAAAATTGACCGAAAATCGTTGAAATTTATATTAGTTGTATACAAAGTTGACAAAAATGGGTGAAAAGAGCAGAATATTGATCAAAAATCACAGAAAAAATGTTGAAAAACAAGTGAAAAATTACCTAAAATCGTTGAAAATCAATGAAAATTGGGGTAAAAGATTGACAAAAATGAGTGAAAAATGCGGAAAATTGATTAAAAATTACGAGAAAATGAAGAAAAATAGGTGAAAGTTGACCAAAAATCGTTGTAAATCATTGAAAATTTAGTAGAAGATTGCAAAATTTGGTTAAAAATTTTCGTCAATTGTATGCAAAATTGACAAAAACGGATGAAAAGTGCAGAAAATTGATCAAAAATCACCGAAAAAAAGTTGAAAAACTAGTGAAAAATTACTAAAAATCGTTGAAAATCAATGAAAATTGGGGTAAAAGATTAACAAAAATGAGTGAAAAATGCGGAAAATTGATCAAAAATCACGAAAAAATAAAGAAAAATAGGTGAAGATTGACCTAAAATTGTTGAAAATCGTTAAAAATCGTTAAAAATCTGGTGGAAAATTATAAAATATGGTTGAAAAATACAGAAAATTGATCTGAGGAGTGAATACTGACAAAACGCGTGAAAAAGATCGTGAAAAAATCATCGAAAATTGAGTAAAAAATTAACAAAAATATGTAAAAATGGACCAAAGATCGTTGAAAATCATTAAAAATTAGGTAAAAAAAAACGACAAAAACTTTGTAAAAACAAGTAAAAATTTACCAAAAATCGTTGAAAATCAATGAAGATTGGCTAAAAATGTGGACAAAATTGAATGAAAAGTTCAGAAAATTGAAGAGAAATCGATAAAAATCATCAAAAATTGGGTAAAAACTTGAACAGGAAAGAGTTTAAAATGCATTTTTTCCAGATTTTTGATAAATTAAAAAAAATTTTTTACGCAGTTCTGTTAATTTTTCATTCAACTTTCAACGATTATTGACGACGTTTTTCATATTTTAGGCCAATTTTCATATACTTCTTGACTTGTTTTTTTGTAATTTTTTTTAATAAATTTTCTGCACTTTTTACCCATTTTTGTGAAATTTTTACTCAATTTTCAACGACTTTTAACGATTTTTGGTCAATTTTCTTTCTTATTTCTGTCAATTTTTTATCCAATTTTCAATGATTTTTGACGAGATTTTTCTTATTTTTTGTCTGTTTTCATTTATTTCGCAACATTTTTTTGATCAGTTCAGGAAATTGATCTAAAATCTCACGAAAAACTGTTGAAAAAACCATTGAAATTCATCAAAAATTGTTTGAAAAAATTGACTAAAACAGGTAGAAGATGCAAAAAATAAATCAAAAATCACGAAAAAATGTCGAAAAATGGGTAGAATTTGAACAGATATGAAAATCATTGAAAATTAGGTAAAAAATAGATTGAAAATTATAGTTGATGAAAAAAAAAGATTGCGATGCTTTTTCAGCCTGATTTTCGTGACATGCTACAATCCTGAAAATTGAAAAAAAAGCGTCGCGACTGTAAGGGGATGCAATAGGGCTAAAAAGTCGAAACCCCAATAGGCACGACTGAGGTCCCTTCTGAATGTGCGTACTAATTCCAAGCTCCTAGTTCAACTTGGAGGGGAGGTATACGAGGTACAAACTCAAAAAATAAGAGAAAATAACCCAAAAACCACACATTTGGGACTGTGAAGGGATGAAATGGAGCTGGAATTTCCCGAATTGGAGCGATTTTGGTCAGTATCGAGCACAGTAAATGATAATAAATATATGACAGGGCCTAAAATTGTCTTAATGGTCTTCTAGCCTTCTAAAACCCCAAAACGGATTTTGTTGGTACCCCCCTCCCTCAACCGTCGTTGGTCCATTGAATGTAATAGCCTGATTTTCATTTGACAATATGACATAGAAAATCAGGCTAAAAATTGATTTTCTCGAAAGCCAAGAACCAGGGTAGTTTGAAACTTTGTTCACGACAGTTTGTTGGTAGGATCCATTTACTACTTTAATTTTATCAAAATATCCCACCGAGGTAATTTCACTATGTTCATCTCCTTATGCCCTCTCCCCCCCCGTTTGTATAAGCCACAATTAGGTGTGTGTAATCTTCTCTATCGAATTCCTTCCTTTGTAACGACTCTCTGCGTCAAATGAATCCAAATTAAATATCGTATTACAGGTATTTGTATCTAATCAAGATCACGATAATGTTCGAGTCACGAATTCATTAAAACCGAGATCGAAACGCAGACGTACATAACTAGACCTACAACTTGTTTGCTAATCGACGCAACTGCAACTCCATAAACCACAATTTCACAAAGAGCGTTGGTACGATACCTTCGAATGATTTCTGATTCTAAAATACGTACTTAGCTTTAGCTATCATCGTACTACCTACTTAAATTTGGTAGCGGAACTGACGAAAAAAATGTGTGTACAGAGACGAAAATCGAGATTGAGATTATTCAGAGTGTTTCGTCTTTTTAAGGCCTACCCACTCGTCCATTTATTTATTTATGCACGTATTTTTGAAACGATTTCGATGTTTGGGAAAATTACCAGCTTTGGCCCGAAAGTCGATTCGAACAGGAAACGCATTATTTAATCGTACCATATCAAAATGCATACTTTGTATAGTGTGTAGCAATGAGCCAATGTGTCGAACTTTTAGAAAGGCATCGGCCATCGTCAATAATACTTGTACGTATATGCCTACAATGTACCATACGATGACACTAGGCTCTTTTCATCATGAAGTAGAACATAGATCAATAATTAACAAGCTGCAGAACCAGATTTCATACATAGATATAGAAGTAGTGAAAAAAAAAAAAAAAACACGCACACATTTAAACAACACTTGTACATAGATATAAAGTTATTAACAATATGTCGACGAATTAAAAAAAAAATAAATAAATAGTCTTGCATCCCGGAAGGTCATTCCAGTCAGGTCGTCTGTAGCATATTTTCTTGATAACTTTCCACATTGTGCAATCGGTTCTCTTGACTTTTTTTTTTTTTTTTTTTTTAACTCAGCTTGTTCATTTGCATAGGCCTGTTTCCTCCTTGTGGTACGACGCATTAATCTTTCGATGATATAGGCCTGCTGCACACATCTCGCCATAGTGTGTCCTAATTTGTTTGTTTTTATTTTTTATTTTCATATATGCCGCCGCATAGTGGTGGAATTTTTAAATTAAGCTCACAACACTTTGGACTTCTGCTCGAGAATGTTATCCCAATGTTCTTATTATTATTATTATCATTTTTAATGAAATAACGAACTGAATGGTACCTTTACCCATGTACGAGGTACTTACTATATATGTACGATGAGATTCGTGTAAAATTCGATTATCATTTCGAGTGGTACTTCAGGATGGCGTGGCTGTGCAGACGTGACTCTATTGTCGTTTACTGGTGAGACGTTGAGAATTCCAAATATTTGTGCGTAGATAATTTTAATTGAAAAATATACGCGTTTGTTGTGAGCATTAAGGAAACAAGATAACTGACTGGAAAGAGAGACAGAGAGAGTGAGTATTTCAAATTTATAGCTCTGTTTTGTGGTCAAATAACTCGTAATAAAGTAAACAGATGCGTTAGATGGTACGTGTTATCACTTGCGATACGATGGTTTAATTTAGCCGCGGTTTCTTGCAATGAAAATTTTCCAGTCGAGAGTTAAGACTCGAGTTGAAAACTACGTACACGGTGTAAATGGTTTTCTATTGTTTTTGGCGGTTTGTTTGTTGGAATGTGTACAGATGTGTAAATACGCAGTGATAAGTCGTCAGCTTTACGTTGGTGCTTTGTGTTCTACCATAATTTGCATGTTCAGGAGGATTCTGTCGAAAGAAGAAAAAATTGTTACACGGTTATCAATCACTGGAAAGGATGGAGGTGGGAGTGAAGCGAGGAGGAACCAATTTTGAAAAATTTTCGAATTTTTTTTAAAAGCCCAACAGAATTTAATTCATTTAGGTCGAAAACTAAGATTTCCCAAAGGGTATTTCCGGATAAGTATACAGAAATGCTTTTGATCTGAGATTTTCAAAATTTTCACGAAGCATCGTTGGGTGTCCCTGAAAAAAATTTTAGAACCAAAAAATTTTCCTCCACGCCACCTGCTTCGCCTAGAATATTGAACAACTTTTTTTTTTGAGAAAAAAATTATGATTTTAAAATGAATGTTTAGAGGAACAACGGGCCTATCAACGTGAATTTTTACAAAAATTTTTACTTCCGGGGGGGGGGGTGGAGACATTGACAAAAGTAAACTTTGAATTTCTGCTGTTGCGGACCAAGAGGGGGTACATGAAATTTTTTTTCGCCGAAGTATGTGTTTTAATAACCATCATTTTTAGAAATTTTTTTGAGATTAGAGCAGTTTTCAAAAATTTAAAAAATACTCAACAATACGTTTTCTCAGAAATAATTGGTAATACGCTAAAAATGAGTACAAGTAAAGTTCTTCAGCGTGAAATTTCATCATTAAAATTTTGGCTAAGCAACATAGGCCTAATTACAGAATTGATGGGCATGGACGTGTGAGGAGGGTTGAGAGTCAAAATGCGAACGAGAGGTTTGAACGAAAGATAAATGCCGGATTCGTACTCAGCGTATCTGAATCAGCCGAAAAGCACTCCTCTCCTAATATTTTAATTCACTTTCAACGTATGCAATTTTGTTCAAAAAAGTCAATTTTAAGTAGGTCAGCAAATTTCATATAAATACCAAACAACAATTTATAACGAAAGAATTTTGAAATTTTCCATATTTACTTCATCTGTCGATATAAAATCGTGGGAAAGTTGCACCGAACTTTCGGGTACCCATTTTGGGATCCAGGAGCATCCCCTCGCCAAACATGGGGCAATATCTAGGTTGATGATGTTGGTGACGTTTTCACATAAAACCAACCTTCTGAATAGAGTAACTGAAGTCAGATTCGCTATCTGACTTCAGTTAATACCTTGTTTTAGTGCAGAGATACCACGAAATTTTTACACCTGTAACAATGCCCAAAATAAGATATTAATTGAGGTCAAATAATGAATCTGACTTCATCGTCGTACTCAAATCTCTCCAAACGTTTAGATAAAAATCATTATTTTTCCTCAAATACGCGCAAATAGAGATTTTTTTTTTCAAAAAAAAAGAAGTTTTTTCGATATTTTGAGCAAGGAAAGCATGGGTAGGGTGGGGTTGGGTAGAGTAGGGAAAAATTTTTCGAGCCTGTAATTTTTTAGCGGCCCCCAATGATGTTTCGTGAAAAATTTTTTAATTTAAGATCTAGGGCAATTTGCTTTACTTATTGAGGAATATTCTTTGAAATTGGGGAAATGGTATAATCTCGCGCCCCAAGAGCACCCATTTAATTTGGGATACTTGATGATAAAATTGATGGGTTGGATCATATTACCCGAATGTTTGATACAAATTGGTCCATTCGAGAAGGGGAAGAGCATGTCGTTTCCTCAAAATGATATAGAAATAATCAAAATGTACCATAAATAATCAGAAGCAGATTTATGGGGGATAATGGAAGTGTCGTATAGCCCGTCCTTCCATAGTCTCCGGTCATTGGTAAAAGTCGTGCAAATTCTGGTGGAATTTTGAAAACCATTTATTGCGGAAGAACAAAAAAATAATCAAAATGAAAGCCGGCAGACGAAACATTTTCAGTCTCTTACATTAGTTTGGATTTTTGGAAAAAGTTTTCAACCCTTCTAGGATCTCTACCAAATGTACATATCTAATTTTAAGTTCTTAGCTCAATTTGGAGGGAAGTTATGGGAGGAACAAACGTTAAAGATAAGAAAAATCGACCAACAAACCACATATTCAGGGCTGTGAGGGGTTGAAATGGGGCTGAAAAGTCGAGACCTCCCAGAGGGGCACATCTAAGGCCCTTACTGACTGTACACACCTAATTTCAACTTCCTAGCCCAATTCAGAAGGGAGTCATGCGAAGAACAAAAACTCGGAAAATGAGAAATCCTGACCAAAAACCCACATTTCCGGGGCTTGGGAGGGGGGAGGGGTGCAATGGAGCTGAAAAGTAGGGATCCGCAAAAGACATACCTGGAGTCCCTCCTGAATGTACATACCACATATCATCTTCGTAGCTCATTTTGGTGAGGAGATAGGGGATGAACAGCCCCTATTCAAGGTTAAAAAGGAGGAAAACCCTCGTATCTCCCCTCCGAATTGATCTATTCGGTTGATTTTTGGATATGTTATGCAACTTTAAATTCTTTGCCGATTGACTCGAAAAAGAATAATTTTTATGTTTTCGGCCTCTCAGCACCCCCTCCTGCAAAATGGGTCGAAACGAAATTTTGACCCAAGGTCATCCCCACTCGTATATATCTAATTCGCCGCCACTCCAAGCCGATTAACAGAATTGGAGCAATTTTGGTCAGTATCGAGTAGAGTAAATGATTTTAATGTTCGGGAGAAAAAAATAAATATCTGATATAGCCAAAAATTGTTTAAATGGTCTTCTAGGGCCCCAAAACGGATTTTGTTGGTATCCCCCTCCCCAAAACTGCCCTTGGTCGATGGACTGTAATAGCTTGGTTTTCATTGATAGGATAACGTAGATAATCAGACTAAAAATTGAGTTGTAGAACGAAAATTTTACCTCATCATATTAAAGTCATTTCGCAACTATTGTGGCTCCGCCGTTTGCAGATTTCCGAAAAAAAATGCAAAATTTGGCCCACCTTAATTGATGAATTTTTCGTAAATATTTTTTCGAAAAGCAATTTCCCTCGAAATGCTCTTTTTTCCCAATTTCATTTTTAAATAGAGTTTTGTATCATTCTCTCTCCTCCTGATCTCGGAGCTCTATGCTGGTCTGAGAGCTAAATGGGTTCGAAATCCCAAATCACCACAATGAATAGCTAATTCATCGATAGCCTACATATGGTAATTTGAATTTTGAATTCCCCTTCCCTTCCCTTCCCTTCCTTCCCTTCCCTTCCCAAGATATCCGTGAAACTGTACATTATTTTTCAAGGTCCAGCAAATAGTGTATTTCGAAATCTGATTGAAAGATCAATTCATCTTTTTCAATGAGAGATATTCATCCTTCAGTTTTGAAGATGTATTAGGTGTTCAGGTGTGCGGTGATCCCCCCTTCCCCCCACGTTATCGATGAGTACCGCATAAAACATTTCAACTGAGCCCCCTCTCCCTCCAACTGTAATAGAAAGAATCAGGGGAACAGCTTCCTAACTAAATTTATTGCTGTAGAGATAGCCGAAAAAGTAAAAAAAAAACCTTTGAGAAATCCACTTTTTCGAGTACGTCTACATATTTCCATTACATCTAGATGCAAATTGCAACCTTTGACCCTTTGACTCAATTTTGAAAGAGACATATGCTTGAGGCAAACTCGAAAAATGACAAAAATTACTCAAATAATCACTAGGTGGGGGGGGGGTGTTGTGAACTGGTGCAACAGGAATGATGAATCAACCATTCAAAAAAGTCGTATTCAGAACCCCCACAAAATTTACGTACTAAATTCCAACCTTCCTGCTCAATTTAGAGGGGATCCATGGGTGGAACAAACTCCAAAAACGACCAAAAACCAAACTCACCTAAAAAAAAACTTTCTTTGGGTGACTGGGAGGGGAGGAGGAGAGGTACAATACGGCTGAAAAGTTCAAACCCCCAAAAGCCACATCTATGACTTCTACATACGAATCCGGTTTCGTGAAAAAGGGGGAGAATGCGAGTATTTGCATAAAATGTTTTCGAAATTTGAATGGGGCTGGAAAATTGGTATTTTGACGTATCTTCGAGCTTTAGGTATCAAATTTTACGATTTTTTCGCGTGGGAAAAAATCGCTCGGGGACGATGGATGGTTGCTTTCTCAACACCAGCCAACCACTTATACGCTACCAGATCGAGTGTCTTGTCTACTGAAAAATATTGCTAAAAAAATAAGTACGTACATCTTTGAAACCAGGCCATTACAGTCTGTCGACCAACGGTGGTTGGGAGAATACCAAAAAGAACCGTTTTGCGGTCCTGGAAGACCATTAAGACGATTTTTGGCCGTGTCAGATATTTTATTTTTTATTTTTCTATTTTTTCCCCCAAACATTAAAATGATTTACTCTGCTCGATACTGACCAAAATCGCTCTCCTATTCGATCAGTCGGCATAGTTTGGCGGTGGATTAAATATATATGAGTACGGATGACCTTCGGTCGAAATTCACCATGGGGGGGGAGGTGCTGAGGAGTCGAAAACACAAAAATTGTCCCTTTTTAAGCTAATTGATGTACGTAAAATCAAATGCTGTGTAGCATATCCAAAAATCAATCTCCTAGATCAATTAAGATGGGAGATATGAGGGGTTTACGGGTTGGAAGGGGTTGCTGAGGGGCTAAAATCACAAAAAAATGTTCCGTTTAAAGTTGACCGATGAACAATCCAAAACTACATAACATATCCAAAAATCAGCCTCCTAGATCAATTAGGAGGGGAGATATCAGGGGTTTCCCTTTTTTTCAACTTGAAAAAAAGCTATTCTTCCTAATCTCCTCTCTAAATTAAACAACTACGAAGCTGAAATTTGGTATGTTCACGTAGTAGTGGCCAAGGATATGCCTTTTGGTGAGTTCAACTTTTCAGACTCATTGCACCCCCTCACAGCCCCAAAAATGTAGTCTCTGTCCTATTTCCCCACCAAAATGAGCTGGGAATTTTAAAATTGGTAGGTACAATCAGTAGAGGCTCCGGATGTGCCTTTTGGCGGTCACGACTTTTCAACCAAATTTCACCCCCTCACAGGCCCGGATTATATGGTTTTATGGTTGTTTTTCTTATCGTTTGAGTTTGTTCCTTACATAACTCCCCTTCAAATTGAACTAGGAACTTGAAATTAGATATGCACATTTAGTTGGGGCCCTAGATGGGCCTTTGTGAGTGTCAGTGTTGAATTTGTGGTTTTTTGGTTATTTTTTATAATTTGTAATATTTGTTCATCGCATAACCACCCTTCAAATTGGGCCAGGAAGTTGAAATTAGGTATGTACAGTCAGTAAGGGCTCCCGATGTACCTTTTGGTGGTTTTGACTTTTTAGCCCCATTTAACGCTTCTTCTTACCCTCAATGCTGATTAGGAAAAAAGCATTTCCGATTAATGTTTTTTTTTTTTTCATTTTCTTCTTGTAACTGTATTCGATATAAATTACAAGAGCCTTCCACCCCCTCGCCCAATTTCTAACGATGAATTGCTCGTCTAGAATATATATTTTCACTATATTCCTGGCATGTGCTCAATTCGAATGTGATGAATTGAAAAAGTAGGAAAGTATTCTAAATGATGTATACTAAATCAAGCCAATAGGTACATATGTAACTTCACCAATCGGTATAGTCTTCTTGAAACGTGTAATTTTTGCAATTTTCCACTTTTGTATTCCACGTCCTGGTTCAACCTTCTTAAGACTCTATAGACTTATTAATACGTATTTCAAGATCACATATGTATGCGTATTTGAAAGAATTACTCCGACGCCTCTTTATTTTCCGCTTTCCCACCATCGAAGCATTCAAACGCGTAATAACGCGCTTGTCCTTAAAAAAAATGAAGCAAAAAAGTAAATAGAGGATGAAAGTACTTGATTATGATACTAACGAAGCACAACGATGTCGTTTGAAATAATTCCTTGTACCTTCTCGCCGTCGTTATCCACATAACTACCTGGTGTATTTTATATCGATATACGAGTACAATAGGAACTAAGGACCAAGAGAGGGGAAAAAAGTACAACAATTCTTATCGGTATACCGTATACTTTACTGTTTTTTTTTTCTTTTTTTTTTTTAATAAACGTTTAATTGATTTTGATAGAGTAATTATACGTAGGTACCTAGGCTATGTACGTATGTAGATATTTTTAAAATGACCGACAATAAACTACATGTCTATTATACCATGAACACGGAACCTATAAGTGGTCACGGATTAGTTAAAAATTGTGCACAACAAATGATACCAACTACATATGTATGTATATATTTTTTACTCGCCTATATCTGTGTTTTAATTTTATAGATTAAAATTAATACGAGCTTATTTAGTATTCAGAACATTGGTTACGACGCGAGCTCATTTGTTTGGTTGACAGTGAAATAATATGTCATCTTTTGGTTTTTATTTTTTATTTTTATTTTTATTATTATTATTTTTTTTTTTCGTTGATAAGTAGGACAGTAATACAAGTGAACCGCACCTATCATTCTACCATGCAAACTGGTTTATTGCCTCGCCACCACCGTTTAGTGTACTTTCGAGACCCAAACATTTCGTTTCCTAATTTTATCGGCTGGTGATAAAAGTAAAATTTAGTAGTATCAAGGCCATCGTATTTATTTCAAGTATTTACCGAAAAAAGAAAATAAGTTTCGATGGCCTAGGCTTTATCGTTTAGTTTCGTTTTTTTTTTAGATTGGCGGTAATTACGTAACAATTTCACGATCATCTTTTTACGAGTATTTACCATGTGGACCTATTTTATTCACGTATTTACCCGGCATCTTTTTAATAAAGGTGGAATGAAAGCGATTAGTAAAATAGAATTCTAGATCTGCGTGTAGTTAAATGATGAGGAATTGAAAAGATTTTTCGAGATAGCTTGGTGTTCTGTGCTGTGCGAGCTTCGAAGAATTTTATTACATTCTCAATATTAAAAATTGAGCCAAAATGGTACTTATGGTGTAAAAAGTTCATAAAAAATTTTTAATCCCCTACACCCATGTCTTTCGGAATTATTGCCAGTCCAATTGTTGAAATTTCAACGCGCGATATCTCTGGAAGGGGAGTGTAAAAAATTTTAAAATTTTCACAGGTTTATACATTATACTGAGTACTATGAATGAGAATTTTTTGAAAATTTTCGGTTCACATTTTTCCAATTTTTTTGTCATGTTGAAATTTTCCAAAATGATTGTTTTCAGTTTTTTTGGGATGGGGAGGGGGACTTATGAATGGATATTTTTTTTATTATCTTTGTTAGATGGTCATCTATCACTTTTGGCGGGGAGGGGGGGGTTCCAAAATTTAGTGCAACATGCTCAAAAAAAATCACGCTTTTCACTACTTTTTCATAATTAGTAGGGGAGGTATCGCAACTAAAAGTAAAATTTCGAGTCAATGCATGAATAAATTGAAGGCACATAGTAAAAGAACTTCAATTCCAAAATTTCAAGTCTTGAAGTGCATTTCTCGAATTTTGGCGAATTTCTCCAATTTCAAAATCATTTCATATTGAAAAATGTTGAAAATCTAGTAAAAAATAACCAAAATTCTGAAAAATTCGTCAAAAGTTGTTCAAAATTGGACAAAATATTCGCTGAAAATTGAAAAAATCATTGAAAATTGGTCAAAAACAGATTAGAAAATCAGTTTTTCCTAATTTTTGATCAATTTTTTATTTTTTTTTACACATTTTTATTGATTTTTTTAATACTATTTTGAATGATTTTTGACTATTTTTTTCATACTTTTAGTTAGTTTTCTCAAAGTGCAAAAAATTTTATCAAAAACCATGAAAAAATGATGGAAAATAGTTGCAAATTGCGAATTAACCGATAGGTAATCGTTAAAAATCATTGAAAATCAGCTGAAAAATTGACCAAAAAGAGGTAAAAAATTGACAAAAATAGTTGGAAAGTGCAGAAAAGTGATAACAAATGACGAAAAATGTTCAAAAATAAGTGAAAATTGATCAAAACCGTGGAAAAAAATCATTGGAAATTGAGTGAAAAATTATTTAAAATCACTGAAAATTATCGAAAATTATGTAGAAAATTGAAAACAATGGATGAAAAGTGCAGAAAATTGATCAAAAATTACGAAAAAATGTTGAAAAACATGCGAAAACTGAACACGAATATGAAAAAAAAAAAAATTGTAAAAAATCATTAAAAACCGGGTAAAATTCGGTCAAAGAAGAGTTAAAATCGCGAATTGTTTCTGATTTTCGATCAATTTTCAATGACTTTTGACGATTTTTTTTTTATTTTTAATCAATTTTCTGCCTTTTTGACTGATTTTTGTCCATTTTTTTGCTTAATTTTTATCGATGTAGAACGATATTTGGTAAATTTTTTACTCAATTTTCGGACCTTTAGAGATTTTTTCATATTTTAGGTCAATTTTCACATCTTTCAAAAATTTTTTGTCGTTTTTGACTATATTTCTGGACTTTTTACCCTTTTTTGTCTGTTTTTGATTTGATTTTTAATAATTTTAAACAATTTTTTGCCTATTTTGTACCCAATTTTCAACTACTTTTGATGAATTTTTCATAAAGTTTTCATTAGATTTTAACGTCTTTCTTTTTTTGGGCAGTTTTCAGTCATTTTTGTCGACTTTTTATCAAATTTTTTGACGATTTTCACCGATTTTTTTCGTATTTTAGGTCAATTTTTACATGCTTTTTAATCCGTATTTTGTGATTTTAGGCGAATTTTTTGCGCTTACTACGTATTTTTATCAATTTTCACCTACTTCTTAACATTATTTCATGATTTTTTATTAATTTTTGATGATTTATAGTTTTTTTTTTTATATTTTTGATCTATGTTTTGTTTTTTTTTACGCGATTTTTAGTTAATTTTCCACTTACTTTGTCCATTTTTCACTCAATTTTCCATGACTTTTGCTGACGGTTGACGAGGTTAATCGATGACGGAGTCAACAATGCGTTATCAAACGTCTTTCGATGCAAAAACACAAAAAGTAAAATTTTTTAAAAAACCTCTAAAAAGCGGGGAAATGGCAAAAATTTCTCCAAAATGATAATTTCGAGTTCAAGAATGTATAGTAATTCTATTTTTGACAAAAAAAAAAATTCAAAAAAATGTATCATTCGATTTTTTGAACACTTCTTTTAAACTTTAAGTGAATTTTACAAGTTCCAAAAATTGAATTAAGTGGCTGAAAATTTTACCTCATTCCTTTCAGGTCATTCTACAACTATCGTGTCCCCCGCCGTTTTCAAACTTCCAAAGAAATCAAAATTCCGCCAACCCTATTGGTTATTTATCTCATCTGCCAGTCCCCTTTGGCCAACACACACGTATTATTCTCATAATAATTAATAATTTTTTTTTTAAATCGTTTCGTAGGAAAAATTTCCGATAAAATTCATATTAAGCCATATTCCTGTTGGGCAGAGTACTCAAAGCCTTTTCTGAATCCTTGGTAGCACCCCTCTCCCCTCTTTTTAATAACACGAACCTATTTTTGATGATATTAGTATGGTCATCGTATGAATTGATCGGGAGGTTTTCTTCAAGTACAAAAGCTGGCATTTTGTGGAAAATCGACATAGGCCTATTGCTTATTCTGCTTTATGTGTGGCTCCCTTCTCAACTTTTCTCATGCTGTATCAAATTCAATTTCTTTTGTTCGTATTGAAAAAAATTTCCATAAAATATAACTTATTATCAGACCAAGCGACGGTGGTTTAAAAAAAAAAAAAAAAAAACGAAAAACATTCTAATTTATTGAATTTATACTTTCTTTACGACGATGATTTCATTCTAAATTTAATTTTCATCTCGGGATAATTATCTCCATTATTAAGTATAAAAATATATTAATACATAATCGCGACACAATAACCTTCTTTTAATTTAACCAGTCATAAGTACCTACTACCTACTACCTACCTAGTACAATATTCGGAGCCTATGTTTGCGATTTATACAAAGTACCTGATAATAAAAAAAAGGAACAACTTTCGCGTATGTGATTTACGTTAAAATGATTACAGCGCCTACCGCCGTATGATGTGTGTATTATTTCTTAGCTTGGTAGATAGGTAAAGGTACATAGTCTGTTGGCTTTTCTCTGCGTGTGTTGTTGGGTATATATCGGCAGATTAAAAGAAATAAAAATAAATAAATAAATAAGAAAGGATGATAAACGTGACTTAGCGAAACTATAGTGTCGAAATAACTGAAGCTTGATTAATGACTAAGAGAATAATAATTCGTTTTATTTTAACGAGTTAATTAAAAACGAAGCGCGAATTTTCGAACATCATATTTGGTCAGAAATTCGCTCGTAGCGTCGACAATAGCCCTACTCTATACTTACGCTTCATATCCGAGAACTATGATGGTGGTTTGATTGAAATGTGATTTTAATGATGTCGAAAGAACCTAGGCGTTGATTATGATTAGCTTTTAATTTTGCACTCGTATATAAGTAGGTACTAGGTACTCACCTCAGATCTGTCTTACAAACCATGGTCAGATTTTAAAGGGGGTCAAAAAAAAACCTGCAAAACTGTATACGTCTATTTAACGAATACATTTGTTGCAGTTTAATATCTTGTCAGACCTTAGCTAAAGATTCCAATCAGAAATCGATAGATACTCATTTGATAAATTAGTTGGCTACGTGACTAACATAAGTTGCATAAGTAAACATAGTCAAGGGGTAAACATCGTTGAGCCTGCTCGTGAATATGAAACTCTTGAAAATAGGTTGAATTGAAAAATTATTTCAGTAATCGATATTAATAACCTGATGAATTTAATAACGTAGACGTAATTTCGAGTACTCCAATCAATAGTATTGACCCTTTGAGCCGTATCATCGATACATTCATTCAATTACATTAGTGACAGATTCGAGCACAAAATATTTATTCTAGTACCTTCCGATTTGACGGATTTTTTTTTTCAACCAATCGATATTAATAAATAGGTAAATAAAATCATAATCTCAACAATTCAATCGAATGATGTGGTGACACATCAAATATTTAACAAATATCATTACAATTAGATATTTCGGTAAAATTAAGTTGAAAACGTATAAATTGTAGAGTATTTTCGTGTATTAAATTAGTCTAGTTTGGAAAACTGTTTGAATTTCAAGTTTAAAATGATGTTAACAGTGTTTTCGTTGATTTGTTTTCTAGGCTTTGCCTGCGGTTTCAATCCTCGAGTGAAAATCATCGAAGGTGAACTATCGGGAACTACGTACACCTTACCAAATGGTCGAGAATTGTTAGCTTTTCTTGGAGTACCTTTTGCTGCCCCACCGACTGGAAGTAACAGATTTAAGGTATGGCTTAGGTTCATTTTCGGACTGATTTTCTATGCCATATTGTTAATGAAAATCAGGCCATTACAGTATATTGACCAACGCCATTGGGGAGGGTGGGGAGAATACCAACAAAATTCGTTTTGGAGCCTACCAAAATCATTTACTCTGCTCCATACCGACCAAAATCGCTCCAATTCGGTCAATCGGCTCAGATATATATGAGTGGGGATGAGCTTGGGCCAAAATTCAACTTAGCTCCATTTTGGAGGAGGGGTTGCCGAGGGGCCAAAAACACAAAAATTGTTCCTCTTTGAATCAATTGATAGAGAATCTTCCCCGTGTGGGAACATTTGGTAGAATTTTCCCTTGTCATCCTCTGCCTGCTGTAAGAGGCAACTTGAAGAGAACCAGGAGAACACATCCCCTCCCCCCGTCTGTAATAGCGTACTGTTCACTCTTCACATATCAACACAAACAAACAGTTCAGATTTCTCCACACTTAGAGGGTAAACTGGCCAACGCTGAAGGATTTGCAAACCCACAGTGATCATTTTCGCAAGGAAGATCTAATAAGTGCGATAAATTTAAACGACCCCGAATTCCGGCGCTCCTTAAATGGGGCATAGAACCCCTGCCCCATTTAAAGGGTGATCGGTTTAATTTTGCGAAGAAGATCGTCAAAATAGGCACGTGGAATATCCGTGGCCTGAAGACTACAGGTAAGTTAGCTGTTGTCGAAAATGAAATAAAAGGAGTAGGGTTGCTGATGTCAGGAATCAGTGAAACCTACTGGAACACCATTAGCGAATTTACATCAGGTGAGGGAAACTTCGTCTTTTCCAATCATAGTAGATGGTAAATGCAAACAACTGGTATTAGGTGCAAGGGCCATCAATGATCGGATGGCAGTTGTCAGAATTGATGCAGCTCCATTCGCCATAAATGTCATCCAAGCATATGCCCCAATCAGTGCAGCATGGAAGGAAGAAATTGAAGAATTCTACAGTGTCTTTGAAGAAACACACTGGCTTTACTGTCAAGAAGCGACATAAAACTGGTGCTGGGAGATTTTAATGCCAAAGTTGGAAAGACTGACTGGTGGTATTTCCATTGAAGGAAGAAGAATGTTTATTCTGCGATATGCGGATGATACCATCTTGATTGCTTTGGATGAAGAGGAAATGACGGAGCTTGTCAACGTGATGAAGATAGCCTGCGAAAAACTTGGACTTTGTATTGATACATCAAAAACGAAAGTCATGGTGGTGGATGAGGCGAAGTGTTTTTCCAGGTTCTACAGTCTTGAGGGAATACGAAAAGGTCAGCGCTTTCGTATGTTTAGGCTCCATCATTGAAACAGGTGATGGCTCGTGGGCAGAAATATGGCGCCGAATCGCTCTGAGCAAATCAGCTATGACCAAACTGCGTAATGTCACATGTAATTACAAGATCTCCAGAAAGACAAAGAAGAGACTTATACAGTCACTCGTTTTCTCTGTTTTCCTATATGCCGTGGAAATATGGACGTTGAAGGCAGATGATAAAAGAAGAATCGACGCCTTCGAATTGTGGGTCTGTTGAGGGATGTTGAGGATACTCTGGACAGCGTGACAAACCAACATTTCAATCGTGAACGAAATACAGGAGTCAGTCAGGCCAAGTGTTTTATGCGAGAAACGCATTCTAGGCTATTTTGGACATGTGACCAGGAGAGAAGTCGAAAATCTCGAAATAGATGTTCTCTTTGGTAAGGCCCCTATTAAAACAGGGAGAGGAAGATCTCCGACCAGGTGGTCTGACATCGTTAAAGCACGAATGGGCTCTGTGGTAAGAGCTGCTTCAAAGGCATGGGATTGTGAAAGGTGGCGCACTTTTTCAGGTGCAATACGCTTGTAAGCGACTGAGACCTATTGATGATGATGATGATGATGATGAGGATACTGAATCTAAAGTTGTATAACATATTCGAAAATCAACCTTCTAGGTCAATCAGGAGGGGGTATGAGGGGTTTTCTCCTTTTTGACCTTGAAAAAAGGTTGTTATTCCCCCCATATCCTCACCAAAATGAGCTAGGAACTTGAAATTAGGTATGTACATTTAATAGGAACCCTAGATGTGTCTTTTGGGAGTCTCAACCTTTCTGCCCGATTTGACTTCCTCGCAGCACCAAATATGTGTTTTTTTGGTTGTTTTTTCTTATTTTTTAAGTTTGTTCCTCGCATAACTCCCCTCCAAATTGGGCTTGGAACTTGAAATTAGGTATGTATATTTAGTAGAGGCCCTTTGCACCCCGTTCATTGTTCTGAATTTGTGGGTTTTTGGTTGTTTTATCTGATTTCTAATGTTTGTTCCTCGCATAAATCTCGTCCAAATTGGTCTAGGAAGAGACTGAAAAAACATCACAAAGTGATGCCTTTTTTTTCATTCATATTCGATATCTAAGTAATAATTAAAGACGTCGTTACATGTTCGCTTGTGCTAATTTGGTTATTTTTATTTATTTTTTTTTATTCTTCCAAAGGAACCGAAACCTGCTGAACCATGGCGAGGAGTTAAGCCTGCAACTTCTGTTGGTAATAAATGTATACAAACAACGATGACACCGAAATTCATCGATGGAAAATATATCGAAACAATTGGAGACGAAGATTGCTTATTTTTGAATGTGTTTACTCCCAAAGTGAGTGAAAGAATTTTAAATTTTTTTATAGCCTAATTTACATAGTTTCATATTGTTGATTAAGTTGAATGAAATTTGAACAAAATTTAAATGAGTGTAAAGGTTTAGGAAACAGAATCCCCTTAAAAAGTGCATTTCGGATGTATCTTTTAATTAGATTTCATGCACCAAACTTTGTCAACTTACCTGGTCAAATGGAACGAAACTGTGGCACTTCTTATTTGATTATTTCAGCGCCAGAATACCAAAGACATTTCTGAAAAATTACCAAAAAAAAAAACATCTTTTTTCCGGATGGTCTTCAAATTTGATCATAAATGGGGAATAGCGAAAATTATTTCTATTTGAGTCAATCAATGGAAGATCCACAGTTGTATAGCATCATCAAAAAATCAACTTCCTAGGTCAATGATGAGGGGGGGGGGGCTTTTGACCTTGTGACAGAGTTGCTCCTCCCCTATCTTGCCACCAAATTGATCTAAGAAATTGAAATTTGGTATGCAGACTAGATGTGCGGGAAGGAGGGGAGGTATCTTTGACTTTTCAGTTTCGTTGCACACCCCTCCCCCCCCTGAATGTGGGTTTTTTGTTTGTTGAATTTGGTAAGTACATTAAGTAAGAGCATCGAATGTCCTTTTTGAGGGTTTCGACTTTTCAGCCCTATTGATTTGATCCCCCCTCCCCCTCCTTCAGGCCTGTAAATGTGGTTTTTTTGGTGGGTTTTCTCATTTTTTGAGTTTGTTCCTCGCATAAATCCCCTGCGAAATTGAGTTGGGAAGTTGAAATTTGCTATGTAGATTTAGTCCATATTTTATGCTAATTTTCCTGGTTTATTACGTCGTATTGGCCATGAAAATCAGGCAATTACGGTCTATCGATCAACGGTGGATAACAGGGGTATGTGAAAAATCACATAAGGTTGCTTTCAACAGGTTAGACCATTTTTGGCCTTGTCAGATTTTTATTTTTTATTTTTTCTCGCCTCAGACTACAATCATTTAGTCTACTTGATACCGACCAAAATCGCTCCAATTGGAGTAATCTTGTAAATACCTTCAAATTTCGGCTAATGTCAAGTGGTGACCTGTTGTCCAGATTTGTATGAAAAAGTCCTGGCATTTTCATGATTTTTTTGGGCTAAATTAGTCCTGAGTAGGAGTGAGGATGTAGTTTTGATCGAATGAATTTTTAGCCTGATTTTCTATGTTATATTGTCAATGAAAACCAGGTTATTACAGTTAATTAACCAATAGCGGTTGAGAAAGGGGAGAAGGGATATCGAAAAAATCGGTTTTGGGGTCTTAGAAGACCATTAAGACCATTTTCGGCCATGCCAGATTTTCATTTTTATTTTTTTCCTTTTTTTATCGCCCCCTCCCCCTCTCGCCTAACACCAAAATCATTAACTCTGCTCGATGCAGGCTAAAATCGCTCCAATTCGGCCAATCGGCTCAATTTGGCGGAGGATTAGATATGTACGAGTGGAGATGAGCTTGGATCAAAATTCAGCCATGTCCAAATTTAAGCTGAGCAGGTGTTGAAGGACTAAAATCGCGAAAATTGTCTCTTTTTGAGCCAAACGACAGGCAATACAAGGTTGTGTAACATATCCAAAAAATTAGCCTGCTAGGCCAATTAGGTGGGATGATATGGGAGGTTCTCCTCTTTTTGATCTTACCCCCCCCCCCTGACCTATTGAGCTATGAAGTTGAAATCGGACATTATTTCGATAAGTTCGCATTTACCTAGCGAAAGGTTTAAACTTGCCTCTGTTACGAGAGCGTCAATATCGTTTTGAGATACGATTGTTAAGAAACTAATCTTTTTTAAACTATTATTATCGATAACGTGCAGGTGTTCGATCGAGATAAGGAGGGATGCTTTTATTTTTCTGCATTCGTTTTACGTATCTTGTTGAGTTCAGGTCTTATGAATTTTTTTCTCATCATTTTACACCTTGCAAGTAGAAATTTGTAAGTTTGTAAATTTTTTTCAATTTTTACTGCTTGAGAATGTGTCAATTTTGTATTTTTTTGAATAATTTGTTCGTGGGTTTAATGGTTTTTGAACTTTTTTTTTCTTTGGTGTTTTTAGCTGGAAATCAACATTTTGAGCGATTTTTTTCTCATCATATTACGTTTTAAAAACAAAAAAAGTTGTCGTTTTTTGGTAATTTTTTTCATTATTTTCGTTTATTTATATGTATAGTTTCAATTTTAAAGATTTTTTTTCATCATTTTAAGCATTGAGAGCGAAAGAGTCGAGTTTTTCAGAAAGTTTTTCAGTTTTTTGCGCTTCTTGAACTGTTGAATGGCGTTTTAAGAACTTTTTTACGCTGATTTTCAAGATTCCCCCCCCCCTTTTTTTTAAGATGTGAAATGACATTCTGGACATTTTATCATAATTTTACATGTTTTTGGAAATTTTTTTCAACTGTTTACTGCTTGAGAGTGTGTGAATTTTGTATTTTTTTGAATAATTTGTTCGTGGGGTTAATGATTTTTGATTTTTTTTTTTTTGGTGTTTTTAACTGTAGATTGACATTTTAAGCGATTCTGTTTTCATCATATTACGTTTTAAAAACAAAAAATCATCGTTTTTTGGCATTTTTTTTCATTTTTTTCGTTTATTCATATGTATAATTTCAATTTTAACGATTTTTTTTCATCATTTTAAGCATTGAGAGCGATAAATTTGAGTTTTTCAGAAAAATATTCAATTTTTTGCGCCTTTTGAACTGTTGCATGGCGTTTTAAGAACTTTTTACGCTGATTTTCAAGATTTTTCGTTCCCCCTCCCCCCTTTTTTTTAGATGTGAAATGACATTCTGAACAATTTATTATAATTTTACATGTTTTTGGAAATTTTTTGCAAGTTTTCATAGTTTTTGAACGGGAAGTCATTATTTTTTTCATGATTTTACTCCTTGAAGTCCAAAAAACATAGATTTTTGTACAGTTTCTTGTCTCGTGTTTGTGACTCACTTCAGCTTTAAAATAACATTTTGAGTGGTTTTTTTTTTTTTTCATTTCACGTCTTGAGTAATTTTATTCATCATTTTACGTGGAAGTAAACGAATGCAAAAAGGTAAGATCGGCTATAAAAATTGTATCGATGTACAATTGACTTTTCGATGGTCAAAAGAGTTGAAAATCCGATTCCTTTTATTTCAAATTGCTTCAAAGTACTGATTATTGTGCAACTATATTGCATAAATTTCAATATTCAAGATCCTGCTTACTTTCATATCATTGATTTAATGCTAAATAAAATCAAATGCCTGGTTTTTTGCTGTTTCGATTACCAGCGAGCTGAAAAAAATTTCAAATTTCAAAAAGGCTGGTTACAAACTGCGCCCATTACATAGCTAAATCCTCGAGTTAATTTCAGCGATGATGCCAGAACTTATTAGCGTGTGTGTTTTGATTGAATTCAGATACCACAGAATCTGACTAACGAGAACGATTTAATGAACGTATTAGTCTACATACCAGGTGGAGGATTCATGTTTGGAAGTAATAACGAGGCGTATCCAGATTACATATCTCAAAATGATGATATCGTGTTTGTCAGCATTAATCATCGACTGGGGCCTTTAGGTAAATAAATACGCGATAATTTGAGGAAAAATTCAAACGCAGGCGATTACCTAGACCTACTGACGCGACTTGTACTTTCTAAAAAGTGCTAATAATCGAAACGATAATAATTTAGGTTTCTTTAGCGTCGGCCATCCTTTGGCAGCGGGAAATAATGGCCTGAAAGATGTAGCCGAAGCGTTACGATGGACTCAACGTAATATTCGTTATTTCGGAGGAAACGCTGCAAAAGTAACCATTTTTGGATGTTCATCAGCCGGTGCCATTGTACATTATCTTATGCTTTCTCCTTCTACCAAAGGTAATTACAGTTTTTTCTTCCGGTAAAAAATTTTTGATTTATTTATCTTGTCAATTTTTTTTTTTTTTCAGGACTGTTTCAAAGTGCCATCTCTTGCGGTGGTTCGGTATCTTTACCTTGGACACTGCAATCCAGCGTTGTTGATAAATCGAAAGAACTAGCTTCGTCGTTAGATTGTGACTACAAGAAGGTTAGTCATATGATGAGTTGTTTAAGGAATAAACCGGTGAAAGAAATAATGACTGAAGGATACGGAAAATATATTGTAAGCAGATATACATATGTACCTTCTAGTTCTCTAGTTAAATGTAACGAGTAAGAATTTATTGTTTTAAAATTATGAAATTATTCATTTCAATAGAGAGAAGGTCATTTGATTGATTTCCCGTACAGTCCGGTAATTGAGCCCCCGCATCGTAACGCATTTTTATCTGAAAACCCGTACACTTTGTTGAAAAAGGGTAAAGTGAAGCATATACCCTGGTTGATCGGTGTGGCCGAAAATGAAGGAGGAATTCCTGGATTTGGTATGATAGTTAATTATTTCCAACGTTGAAACAGCATTTTATAAAATGATTATGGGTAAATTTCAGATGTGATTTTCAATCAGACCAAAATAATGCGAGTGAATAATCAGTGGAATGAAATTATTCCGAAAATATTCAAGTACAGCAATCTGCCCTCTGAAAGCCGGAAAGATTACATCAGCGCTGCAATACGCAAATATTATTTCAACAATAAACCCCTTTCGAACCAAACAGCAAAAAACTACTTCCAGGTAAAATATTTTCATCCATGCGATGTACTCGTACTATTGTAGGAGTATGGTCAAATTGGATGAGAGTAGTGGAAAAAAATGGCGAAATGACGTCAAATGAACGTGGCAAAAATTTGGGGTCCTAAACTTCACTCCTATTCTACCCCTTTTTGGATTAGAATTTTCATTAAAAAAAAATATACATATATTTTTCCTCTTTTCTGGTATCATAGCAAACCACATGAGGCCAAAAAAAAGCTTTCACGATTAATTTTGCTTTTCAGGGGTTCTAAAATCCTGTCTTAACATGGAAAAAATAATTTATTTTGAATTTTTTCCAAGTATTAACGTAGAAGTATATAATCTTATCATTTCTGATAATATAATAAATTTAAGTTTTTTTTTTCGCTTTTTCATCTCAAAAAATTATGAATATTCGACTTTTCAAATTTTAAACCCGATTTTAAAACTTCTGAAAAGCAAAAAAAAATTGCAAAATTTTTTTTTCACCTTCTGTGGTCTACTACGACACGTGAGTTTCAAAAAAAAATCAAAAAAAAAATCATGATTTTTCATGTAAATTTTGAAATTTTAAATTAGGTGGAGGGGGGGGGGGTTAAGGGTTACATCAGCGCTGCAATACGCAAATATTATTTCAACAATAAACCCCTCTCGAACCAAACAGCAAAAAACTACTTTCAGGTAAAATATTTTCATCCGTGCGATGTACTCGTACTATTGTAGAAGTATGGTCAAACTGGAGGAGAGTAGTGGAAAAAAATGGCGAAATGACATCAAATGAACGTGGCAAAAATTTGGGGTCTTTAACTTCACTCCTATTCTACCCCTTTTTGGATAAGAAATTTCATTAAAAAAAATATACTATATTTTTCTTCTTTTCTGGTATCATAGCAGACCACATGAGGCCAAAAAAAAGCTTTCACGATTAATTTTGCTTTTCAGGGGTTCTAAAATCCTGTCTTAACATGGAAAAAATAATTTATTTTGAATTTTTTCCAAGTATTAACGTAGAAGTATATAATCTTATCATTTCTGATAATATAATAAATTTAAGTTTTTTTTTTTCGCTTTTTTATCTCAAAAAATTACGAATATTCGACTTTTCAAATTTTAAACCCGATTTTAAAACTTCTGAAAAGCAAAAAAAAAATTGCAAAATTTTTTTTTCACCTTCTGTGGTCTACTACGACACGTGAGTTTCAAAAAAAATCAAAAAAAAATCATGATTTTTCATGTAAATTTTGAAATTTTAAATTAGGTGGATGGGGGGGGGGGTAAGGGTCAGGTTGAAGACCTCGAATTTTTACCATGATCATTTGAAGTCATTTTACAACTTTTACTAACCCCGACCCCCCTTCGAACCATCGAAAAAAGTTTATGGGACTGAAAAATTAAAACCCCTGAAAAGACATATCACGACCCCTAATCAATCTACGTCTCAAATCACCTTCATAATTTGAATTAATTGAGAGATATGCATAGAACTGACTTTTTTTTCGAGGTCAAAAATGAAAAAAACCTCTATCTCCTCCTCCTCTTCTCTCCCCCCCCCCCATAAATTTACAGACAAGGCCAATTTTTAGATATGTCGCGCCCAACTTTTGGTTCTCTATGGATTGCTTCAAAACCGGCAATTTTTGTAATTCTAGTCTCTTAACATCGCCTCCCCCTAATTTGGGCATAACTAAATTTTGACCTAAGGTTACCTCTATTTATATCTATTAAATTCGCCGTCAATCTAGATCTACTGCGTAAATATTTTGGTCGATATTGAGCCGATTAAATATTTTTCGATTCGGGAGGAGGACAAACGTAAAAATTAATATCTGACATGGTCGAAAATAGTCCTAATAATCTTTCGTAGGACCGGTAAATGGATTTTGGTAATTCTGCCCATCCCTTTTCCCTGCTCTGGTCGGTTGTAGACTGCTGGTCCTTAATAGCACCAGTTTTGTTGCCTGATTTTCTATGTCATATTGTCATTGAAAACCAGGCTATTACAGTCTATCGACCAACGGCAGTTGAGGGGGGGGGGAGAGGGATATCAACTAAATCTGTTTTGGGATCCCAGAAGGCCATTAAAACGGTTTTTAGACATGTTAGATTTGTATTTTATTTATTTATTTTTTTTCCTCCGAATATTAAAATTATTTACTCTGCTCGGCACCGACCAAAATCGCTCCAATTCGGTCAATCGGCTCAGTTTGGCGGCAGATTAGATATATATGAGTGGAGATGAACTTGGATCAAAATTGAGTTATGCTCCAATTTTGGGGAGGGGGTGCCGAGAGGTCAAAAATGCTAAAATTGTCGCTTTTGAAACCAATTGATCTAGAATCAAAAGCTGTATAACATATCCAAAAATAAACCTCCCAAGTCAGTTAGGAGGGGAGATATGGTGGGAGTTTCCCTCTTTTTAACCGTGAAAAAGGATTGCTTCTCGCCTATCTCCCTACCAAAATGAGATAGGAAATTGAAATTTGGTATGTACATTTAGTTAAGGTCCTAAATGTGCCTGTTTTGGGTTCCGACTTTTTAAGCTCCATTGCACCCCTCACAGCCACAAAAAAAGTCGTTTTTTATGGCTTTTTCTAATTTTTTGAGTTTGTTCCTCGCATAACTCCTGTTCAAATTGAGCTAGGAAGTCGAAATTTGTGATGTACATTTAGTGTGAGCCCTGGATGTGCCTTTGGGGGGGGGGGAATCTCCACTTTTCAGGTTCATTGAACCCTTCTTTTTTTTATTGACAATATTGAAGTTGAACTAAAAATTCATAAATTGTTCGAAATGTTCAAAAAAATGTTTTCTTAAGAAAAAAACAGCAAATTGTATTTTTTTTTTTAATTATAAAATATCGTAATGAGTGATTTTCGACGATTTCGATGTCGCTGGTTACGGATTTGGTGCTGATTTTTGGTAAACTTGGTACAAAAAAAGCCACATCCAAGACCCTTATCAGATTTAGCTGCCAATTTTCGGTTCCGTGGCTCAAACTGAAAAGGTGCTAAGCGAGGAACCAACTTTTTGCAGTATCACATAGAGCACCCCCACCTCCACCTTGCCTTCTAAACGATGTAAGAGGCCGATTTTTGGATATGTCATTTAAGTTTTGGTTCTATGTGATTTTGCTTGTCACTTCGCGCAGGTGTTTTCAAATTTTAGACATGATTGAATATTGTCTCAAGGTCATCCCCACTCACGTCTTAAAAGCTTATTGGCCGAATTTGTGCAATTTTGGTTTCTATTGACCCAAATGAATGATATTACAACATACAACATACTTACATATTTTTGACGTGCCCAAATTTGGTTTTAGTAGCCTGTTAGGACACTGAAAGTCCTGAAATGGATTTTATAGATACTCTTCCTTTCTCGCATCCAGCATATGTTGATAATCCCTAATTTATTTTGATAATATGCCAGAAAACGTCGCGTTAGGGCTAAAGATTCTTACTATAATTAAGATAGGTACCTACTTATTCAGATTTTAGACCCGAGCAATACGATTAAATTCCTGTATGTTTTGTTTTTAAAAGGCTATGGGAGATCGTCACTTCTACAATGGAATAATTGCCACCAGCAAATTGCATTCTTCGGTTTCTCTGGGGGACTCGTATTGTTACAAATTTTATTACAAAGGGTCTGAAGTTTCATCTGATCTTTTCGCCAATAACGATGGAAAAAATTACGGTGAGTGGAGGTACACGTAAATTTGACGAATATTTTTTTTTGCGTAAATATTGCGTAGTTTTTAGCTTGGTATTTATATTAGTTTTCTTTTTTTTTTATCATTGAAAGGATCCTACCATTGCGAAGATAACTTTTACATCACTAAATCGTTCAATGGGAAATCGAAAACTAGGAATGATAAAGAGATGGCTAAATTACTTTCATCAGTGTTTATCGCGTTCATGAAAAATGGGTAAAATACTACGATAAACTTTTTATATTTGTGTTCGTCCCTTTTTTTTTTTTTTTTTTTAATTAAAATTCTCACGGGTGTGACTTTTATCATTTCCAGAAACCCCAGAGTTTCAGAAATAGAAGCGGAATGGAAGCCTCTTTCTAATAATGGCCCCATGAATTGTTTGGGAATTTATTCGTATACTGTTCAAAAAATGGAAAATATTGAGAATTATAATACGACTAATTTCTGGAACTCTCTTCTACCTCTCGAGAATTATTATTGAACTGATTAGTGATTGGCCACATAATTGTATCTATAGGTAAGTGTAGTTGTGGTTGAAATGAAGGTTTTACTTGTTACTTGCACCAGTATTGCCAATATTTCAGGTCATTGAACTCGGATTAAATATTGTTTTTCTTTGATGACCTTTTTTATTACGTTTAATTTTAAAATTTTCATTTTCCTTCTTGACATTTTTTATTTTTTTGTTGAAAATTCAATTCGAACGATACCTATTTCTGTGATAATGAGAACAGCTTCAATAATAATGTTTAATAAGTTGCATATACAATTATGTACAAGGCTCGAGGTTAAAAATACGTATTCATGAGATTATGATATCATAAGACATGTGTATAAGTCCTACATATTTGTGAAAATTAAGTCAAAACCTTTTTGTATTCATTTTCTAATCTTTTGCTCATGAGTGATTTTATTATTGAGATTATGCATGTACTAATCTTCAATATTCATCTATATCAAATATATATGTTAAGAGGGCTACAACGTCCTCCTCCCAGAAATATAAAATTCACCACTCTTGCTTATTTTCAGTTTTATTCCATCTTTCATTTCTTGAAAATAATTTTTGAAAAATTCTTACTTACCTAAGATAATTTACCAATACTTGATAACTTGCCAGTAGTTGATAATTAGACTGATTTTCTATGTCATATTGTCAATGAAAACCAGGCTATTACAGTCTGTTGACCAATGGCAGTTGGATGGTGGGGTGGGGTGGGGGGGAATACCAAAAAAATCCGTTTTGAAGTTCTAGAAGACCAATAAGACAATTTTTGGCCTTGTCAGATTTCTTTCCCCCGAACACTAAAATCATTTATTCTGCTCAATACTGACCAAAATCGCTGCAAACCGGTTAATCGGCTAAGTTTAGTGGGTGATTAAATTTATATGAATGAGGATGACTTTGGGTCAAAATTAAATTTTGCCCCATTTTTGGAGGAGGGGGTACTGTAGGGCCAAAAGCACAAAAGTTGCTCCTTTTTGAGTCAGTCGATAGAGAATCCAAAGTTGTGTATCATATTCCAAAATCAACCTCCTAGGTAAATTAAGAAGGGTGATGTGAGGGGCTTCTCCCCTTTTTGACCTTGAAAGAGGGCTGCTCCTCTTCTATCTCTTCACTAAAATGAGCTAGGATGTTGAAATTTTGTAGGTACATTCAGTACAGGCCCTACTGTTTTTTGGGGGTTTTGACTTTTCAACTCCATTACACTTCCTCACAATCTCAAAAATGTAGATTTTTGGGTCAGGTTTTCCCAATTTTTTGAGTTTTTTGAGTTTGTTTCTGACATTACTCTCCATCGAATATCGAGCTAGGAAGCTGAAATTTGGTATTTACATTTAGTAGGGACCCTAAATGTGCCTTTTGGGGGGTCTCGACTTTTCAGCGCCATTATAGCCCTTCCCCTTTGTTGTTTTTTGGTCGGTTTTATCCTATTTTTGAGTTTATTCCTCGCATAACTTCCCTCCAAATTCATCTAGGAAGTTCAAATTAGATATGAACAGTTGGTAAGAACCCTACACGTGCCTTTTGGGGGTTCTGACTTTTTAGCTTCATTGAACCCTTCCCATAAATAATGCTTTTTTCCAATTCTCATTATTCTAATACGAGTATGTCACGAAAATCAGGCTATGGGATAATTTTGTTTGCATTTGGAGCTGATTTGTAAGACAATCATGAGATCGATGAAAAACATCAATGGTATTTTGGATAGCTTATTACATTTAGAGTAGAACTCCGGCATTGTTGAGCCCAGCCATGAATTAATAATTTTTTTATATTCACTTTACTAAACAGAAGGCTAAAAATTTCCGTATTTTGGTAAAAACTTAAACATTTTTGCTTAGTGTTCGAGTTTGAAATTTATTTTTTTCTAAATTTTTGCAAAATAGATACTGAAATGTTCTATATACCAAAATAAAGGACACTTACGAAAGAATTTACAAAAACATTTTCACATACCTGGGTTTGGCTGGAGAGGAGGAAAAGGATTTATCAAGTACTGGAAAGTAGCCATAGGTTGATTTGGAATTTTTCCCTTGGGGTAGCTGATTTAGATGGGGGACTAACAACACAGGGGATGGATGGGACATGTATTGGAGTATACTGTATAATTTTTTCAGAATTTTTTGATCATTACATGCGACATAGTCAAGAAAAATGTAAAAAAATTTCCTCTTGCCTATCAACTACTGGCAAATTAAAAAATGGTAACTTTTCTAAAAACAATGGTTTATATTTTATTTTATTTCGTAAAAACCTACTCTTCCAATCGTGTTGAGAATTTTTTTTATTCAATTTTTTGTAAATGAAACGTTCTGGAGGGTTTGAAAATTTTTGTACCTGTCAAAAGAGTCAACATTCTCAAAAGGATGTTGTGTTGTTGCAAGTTGTACATTGACTAGTGTTTAAAATTGTACTTGAAAAACGGAACGAGTTTGAATCGAGTTAGCTTATCTTCGATACAAAATAATTAAGTATTTCAAATTCCTTGATGAATTTGATATCCTTGATAGCTATCTGTGCTCAAAGATGATATCGTAATTATCTTGAGCTGTGAATTTTTTTCAAGAAAATTAACCTTGATTAAAAACAATGTACCTGTGCATAACTCAGCATAAATATCTTAATAATATCGGCGTATATTTGATATGATTTCAGTCGCTACGTATATTGTGGAATTTGAAAACTGAGCAAGATTAAGGGAACGTGTTAGTTTTGCATACCTGTTTCGAAGCACCACCCAAATGTATTCGGATTACTATTTATCTCTAGGACTCCATGTCTCATCGTTCTACCTGTGAAGAAGGATGGAATCAATCGCAATATTGGGTAAGTTGTACATGAATACGATGAACAAGAATGGATTGAATTTATATTATAAGGTGGACGGTGGAAACTTTACTCGAACAACATAGTCAAATGTGTTGGGGTTATATTCATGGAAATTGTAATTGTTTGGAAGTAGCGACATATTTTCTTTATAAGATGGACCCAAAGAGCCCAAAATGCACATCTAACCTCCTTACTAAATAGATACTCATCTCAAAATTTCAATCCCATACTTTAATTGTCTCGTAATCATTTAACCACACATGCTTGAACTAAATTAAATATGCGATTTTTACCTAATTCAGCTGTAACATTATTATAACTATGTAATTATTGTTGGGTAAAGTGGTCGTCCTCCCCCTCCAACAGGGAGTTTAGCCCAGGCTGATCAAATGTTTAGTTATAAGTTGGTTGTTAAACAATAGAAACGTATTACAGTGAATAAACCTCATGGTTTAGAGATAATAAGCTTAGGTTTGCGCAATAGATTAGCCCCAGCCATTTTGTTTACGGGAATGGCAACATTTTAAAAAAATTTTAAAAATCAGAAAAAATACTCGTGGTACAAACTCGAAAAATGACTAAAATTGTTGAAGAATTTACGTTTTTGAAGCTGTAAGGGAGTGTGAATGGACAAAAAAGTTAATAAAACTCTGAAGACTAAATTTTAATTCACTAAGTCACCTTGAGGAGAGAGAGAGAGAGAAGCAGAGGGTAAGAAGAGAACCTTTCGTTCTGATTGCTCCCAATTTGAACGAAAACCAAGCTAGATCGAAAGAACATACAAGATGTATCAAAATTAATACTGATACAGGGGCGAGCCACCAAAAAACATACAAAATGCATTGAAATTAGTACAAACTCAACGACGAGATACCCAAAAAGGTACAAAATGTATAAAAATTTGTTTTATCCCAGCAGGGAGATGCATAAAAATGTAGAAATGTAACGAAATTGGTACTGTTTCAACATGGAGATTTAGGGCGAAGTGAAAAAAAAACATGACTTAGATTTTGACCAAACTCACGGAGTTGCTTAAATTTGCCCCCCCCCCCCGGGATGTACGTGTCTAATTTCAAGTTCCTAGCTCAATTTGGGAGGCAGGAGTGTGAGGAACAAACTCAAAAAAATCATCAAATGAGAAAACCCGATCAAAAAACTAGGGGGGGTGGAGCTAAAAAGTTGGAACCCTCAGAAGGCATATCTGGAGGCCCAACTGAATGAACATACAAAATTTCAACTTCATAGCTCAATTTGGTGGGCGATAGGGGAGGAACAACCTTTTTTCAGGGTCAAAAAGGGGGAAACCTCCCCATATCTTTCCTCCTAACTGATTTGGGAGGTTGATTTTTGTTCGTGTTACACAAGTTTTCATTCCTTATCAACCGGCTTGAAAAAGGGCAATTTTTGCTTTTTGGCCCCTCAGCACCCCCTCTCCCAAATTTGGGCAAAACTGAATTTTGACCCAAGATCATCTTCACTCAAATATATCTAATCCACCGCCAAGTTGAGCTGATTGACCGAATTAGAGCGATTTTGGTTGGTATCGAGCGGAGTAAATGATTTTGATGTTGGGGGGAGGGGGGATGATAAAGAATGAAATACTTGGTATTCTTTACACGCGAAAAGTAAACATCAAATGAATTTGAGTTCTGATACTTTTTACGTTGTTGGTATAAATTTAACTCTTATATTCACTGTTTCTCAACAAAAAATTTATGTCACACCTCATCAACAATTCAACTTGAAATCATAAAATCAACTAGGGTCAAAGTCCACTGTTGACGGGTAAACCGATGATGGATCAACTGCGGGATGCGCTATTAAACATCTGTCATTGTCTTCAATATTTCAACCTAAAAATCATAAAATTAGCCGTGATCGAGGTCAACTAATTTTGCTCACATTTTAACTTGAAATTTTAAAATCAATTCCGTGTCAAGGTCAACTGTTGACGGGTCACTGGATGACGACATTTCAACTGAAAATCATAAAATCAATTTAAGGTCAAGGTTCACTGTTTTGACTGTCACCTTCAAACATCTCTAATTTTCCTTAATATTTCAACTTGAAATCATAAAATCAATCCTTCATAAAAAAAAGTCCACGGATGTCATTCCAGGTCATAAAAATCTGTCCACTGATGACATCACACTGTTCACAGTCTTACTGATAACATGTCTAATTTTCGTCAACATTTCAACTTAAAATCATATAATCAGCGAGGATCATGGTCAACTAATTTTCCTCACATTTTAACTTGAAATCTTAAAATCAATTCCGTGTCAAGGTCAACTGTTGACGGGTCACTGGATGACGACATTTCAACTGAAAATCATAAAATCAATTTAAGGTCAAGGTTCACTGTTTTGACTGTCACCTTCAAACATCTCTAATTTTCCTTAATATTTTAACTTGAAATCATAAAAAGCCCACCGATGTCATTCCAGGTCATAAAAATCTGTCCATTGATGTCACTTCAATGATGACTTCACACTGTTGATGGTCCTCTAATAACATCTCTAATTTACCTTTATATTTTAGCTTAAAATCAAAAAATCACTCCTTCTTAAAATAACTTGACTGATGTCATTCCAGGCTATAAAAATTTGTCCACTGATGTCAGTCCAATGATGACGTCACACTGTTGATGGTCCACCAATGTTATCTAATGATCCAGGTCAATTGTTGACGTTTTTTTCAGAATGCGCCATTAAACATCTTTCAATGTTAATATCTGACATGTCTAAAAATTGTCTCAATGGTCTTCTAGGATCCCAACCCAAATCGGATTCTGTTGGTATCCCCTCCCTCACCCACCGTTCGTCGATAGACTGTAATAGCCTGGTTTCATTGACAATATGACAGAGAAAATCATGCTGTATAGTTTATTTACGCATAAAGGATTACATTATTGTGCTATTTGAAACTGTGAAAAAAATCTACAAATAATTATTGCGTATATTGATTACTCGACGATAAATTCGTGATCATTCATTATTTTGTAACATTTGTTTCTAAAATTTGGAAAATCATCCACTATCCTTTCCGCCGCGTACGAATAAATATCAAACATAACGGGCTTTGAATCGGTTAAATTTCCTAGTTGCGTAAGCTCGTCGAAATATTTTTTAGCTTGATTGTGTTTCAAACTATGATAGTATCTTTCTCCCCCTGGAACTTTTGTACGTTCATTTATATCTTGTTCCAATTCTTCGAACATGTCTCGTTTACTGGGCAACGTTACCAGTCCTTTGAGAATATTCAAAAAGCATCGTGCCTATATAAATTAAACAAAATAATATCATAATCGCGATTTTTTCTGCTGTATTTACACGATTAAGATGTGTAATTTACTTGAACGTCCATCATGTGGAAATTAGGGCAATCACGTGGTATTCCGATAATGCACATCGTCGGATGTTCGATATTTATGAGCTGCTTGTAGAGAGGCTTTACAATGTAATTTTCCACTCTGATTTTACATTGTGGATCGAGAAATGTGTACTTGTTGACGTATCCTTGAGGGTACAAAATTGATTAGTAGGTACCTATTTATTTAATTACCCAAAACTAGTCCTATTTACAGTTGTCCTTTTATCAGTTCGAAATATTACACATGATTAATCATATTCGACTACCATTAGTTATTCGTTTTGGTTTAATTACCTGTACAATATATAATGGAGTCTGCGGACACTTCGGATCCATCAACGAATACAACCTTTCCATCGCGAATTTCTCGGATATCCGGTTTATGTTGCAAGTTTTTTGGGAATGGCATTTTGAGAACTTTGTCATGGTGATGACTTAGATATACCTAAAGTATAAGCAATTATAAAGATGACAAGTTCGAATACCATTCTCTGGTTTGGTCGTAGGGGGTCAGTAACGTATCGAAATTCTCTCACCTTTTCGGCGGTACCACAAACGTGACTGGCAATATCCATTCCCGATGGTCCTACACCGAGTACTATTACTTTTTGATTTTTAAACATCGAAGGTTCCCGGAAATTGTGGCTGTGTATTTGTAATCCGGTGAAATTGTGTATATTGGGAATCTGCGGTATTACAGGATAACTGTAATTGCTGTAAGATGAAAAAATTATTTCGTGCGAAGATCTAATCAGTATTTTGCAATATAATAATTTTTATATAAACTTGAACCAACCCGGTACAAACGATAACAGCATCGAAATGATAAATTTCATCTTTCGAATGCTTCAAATCGGTAACGTTAATTTCCCATCCTCCGTTCGGTTTCGGTACTACATTGTTTACATGATGACGAAACTGGAAAATTAATTTTCAAGTAATGAATTGGTTACGCTTGCATTCGTTGCCTGATCGATTTGATGATTAAGGTTCATCTCAACGAGCCAAATTACGTACTTTGATATGTTTCATTAGATCGAAATGATCCGCGTAATCTTGCAAATACTTCAAGATTTCGGCCGAAGTCAGGTATGACCGGTTGTCCAGATTTTTATGAGGAAATCCTGGCATTTCCATAATTTCTTTCGGTAAATTAGTCCTAGGTAGAAGAATGAGTATGTATAGTCGAATGAATTTTTTGAAAATTTTTATAGCCTGACCTTTCTATGTCTTATTGTCAATGAAAATCAGTTGTGAGGCCTTAGAAGACCGTTACGACCAATTTTGGCCACGTTAGATATTTATTTTACCCCCCCCCCCCCCCCACCGAAAAAAAGGTAGGTGTCCTAGTTGTGTTTTTCCCCCCCCCCCCCCCCCACACACACACACTCTCACACCAATGAAATTAAAAATCATTTTATCAGCTCAATACCGACCAAAATGTATCAAATTTGGACAGTAGACTTGAGTTGGCTGTAAGTTTAATATTCTAGAGTGAGGATGACCTCGTATCAAAATTCAGTTTTGCCCAAATTTGGGTGTGGTGGTGCTGTGAGCACAAAATCGCAAAAATTGTATCTTTTCGAGTCAATCGGTAGACCACACAAAGTTGTTTAATATATTCAAAAATCAGCCTCCCAAGTCAATTAAGAGGGGAGATATGAGGGTTTCTCTCCTTTTTGATCTTGAAAGAGGCAATTCCTCCCCTCTCCGCCCTAAATAAAGCTAGGAAGTTCAAATTCGATATGGCAAAGTGTCTAATGGTCCTGATAAGTCAAACTTTTCTAATGATTTGACCCAGTTTAACTAAAAGGTCGAGCTTTTTTTCAAAAATCAAAAATTAAATTCCATTTACCTTTAGTATATGGTAAAAAAAAAAGCCATCGTTTTGGACCTGCTCCTAATCTTTATACCAAATTGCAAACCTCTAGATGAAGTTGAAGGGAGTTATGCGAGTAATAAACTCAATGATAAAAATCGATTAAAGAACTATATTTTTAGGGCTGTGAGGGAGTGAAATGGGGCTGAAAAGTCAAAACCCTCAAAAAGCACATCTGAAACCATTTTCAAGTTTCTAGTTCAATTTGGAGGGACGATAGGGGAAGAACAACCCTTTTTCAATGCCAAACTAGAGGTACAAGAGTACCTCAAGAGCGAACTCTGTGTATGTTGAAAAAAAAAAAATTATAGAATAAAAAAATTTTAATTTTATGAAATAAATAAAAATTTCATTTCATAAAATTGGAAATTTTAATGACGAAATCCGTTTGGAAAAAAAATTGTAAAATATAAACATTTTTATTTTAAATAATAAAATTTCAGTTTTATAAAATGAAAAAAATTTAATTTTTCGAATGCTGAAATCTTTGTATAAAAAAAAAAATTATCAAGTGTAAAAATTGTTACACATATAATTTGGATTGTCTGTCGATTGGCTCAAATAGAGACAGATTTTGCAATTTTTGTGTCTCGGCACACCAAAATTTGACCATAACTGAATTTTTGATCAAGATCATTTCCACAGTAGAATATGAAATCCGGCGCCAATGCAAGTTTATTTCTCAAATTTCATCAATTTTGGTCGCAATTGAGGTGAGAAAATTATTTTTTGTGGCGGGGGGGGGGGGGGAAAAAAAATATTAAAATTTTTTTTTGGGGGGGGGGGGGGGGTGTAAAAATAAATATTAATGATCTTTCGTTGAAATAAATATTTGATATGCCCAAAAATGGCTATAATGGTCTTCAATGGCCTCAAAACGCGTAAAACCAGACTTATTAAGGTTTATCAACGTACAGCGGACGAGGGGGGACGATATTAACGAAGTCTGTTTTTGGGTCGTAGGAGACCATTACGACCATTTTTGGCCATATCACATATTTATTCATCTCCCATCCTTAGCTCAGAACCAACCAAAATCGATAAAATTTTGGTAATAAGCTTAGATTGGTGTGACGGATTTAATATTACGGACCTCGGGTCAAAATTCAGTTGTACCCAAATTAGGGGGGAGGAGATGTTGAGATGCTGAAATTGCAAAAATTATTTTTCTTCGAGTCAATAGATAGACAGTCCAAATGTGTATTACATATCCTCAAATTAGCCTTCTAGGTCAATTAGGAGGCGTGAGAAGGGGAGGGGGTTCTCATTTTTGATTTTGGAAAAGATCTTCTCCTCTCCGATCTTCGCTCCAAAGTGAGCTATGCTGTTAAAATTTAATATGTAGATTTAGTAAAAGGTTCTAGGTGTGTTGGGGGAGGGGGTGAGATCGACTTTTCAGCCTCATTGCATCATGCCCTAATAGCCCTGGAAAGGTAGGGTTTCGGGCAGTGTTTTCTCATATTATGAGTTTGTTCCTCACATTTCCCCCCCCCCCCCCTGAAGCGGGAAGCTGAAATTTGGTGTATAGATTTAGTGTAGGTCGTATCCGTGCCTTTTGAGAGTTTCAACCGTTCAGCGTCATCGCACTTCCTCACAGTCCCAAAAATATAGTTTTTTAGTCAATTTTTATTTTTTGAGTATGTTACTCGTATAACTCCCTTTCAAATTGAGCAAGGAAGTTGAAATTCAGTATAGATCCTTGATGTGCCATGAGGGGGAGGGTCGACTTTTCATCGGCTTTTCTTTTTATTTGGGTTTCTTTCTTGCATAACTCCCCTGCAAATGTTGCTGGGAAGTTGAAATTTGATATGTAGATTTGGTATAGGTTGTATATGTGCCTTTTGAGGGTTCTGATTGTTCAGCCTCATTCCACCTCCTCGTATAACCTCCCTCGAACTTGATGTAGTGGCCTTAAATTTGGTAACCAGATGTAGTATAGGGCTTCGATGTGCCTTTGGACGTTTCAGCCATTCACTTCAATATTTACCTTTACCCATAGTCCCCTGCCACTGTTCAAGAAAAAACATCTCAGAGCGCTGTTTTTTTTATTCCACGAGTGGACGATTCGAATATGTGACTGATTTATGAAAATCAGGTTCAAAAAACATCGTAAGACGATGTTTGTTTTTTTTTTTTTAATCTCAGGGTAAATTTTCTTGAAATCGGTGTAATTATAGAAACATTTACCTTAAACCTTGGTACATGCTAGAATGGACGTGTATTCCATATTCATCTTTGCCAGTTTTATCAGTATAAACCCAAGTTCCTCCTACGTTATCCGATAGCTCGAAAGTAATACACTCGAAATAATCAGCAAATTCGGTGACTCGCCTGGTTGCAGCTAGACCCGATACACCAGCTCCAATAACTGCTATTTTCATCACGTTACCCATTTCCATTATTATGTAACGAACCTAAATTTATCCAACCTGAAAAATAATTCAGAATTTCAAACGTCCTGCTCATTCGATTTGAGGAAAAAAAATTATAACGTGTAATACAGAAGGTTACTTACTACCTAGCTATACCTAGCTAATAGGTGCATGTAATAATGAAAACTACTGGTTCACAGAACACAGAAAGATGTGAATTTGTTATGAAATGGACACCAATGAACTTCAATAACTTTTTGAAACATATTTCAAATTGTTCTTTTTTTATATACAACCGATCGATAATAATTTATCAGAGATTAATTTTTATCTATAAAAAAAATAAGCTGATGTAAAAAAAAAAGTGAGTTGAACGATTATCGCATTTAAGGAGGCTCGAGTGTTGAAGATATTGGCTTATCTCGTGAATTTGCATCAGCCAAACACATATAAATTTTAAAATACGTTTTAGTGATTTTCCATCGAGTACCCGAGTATATGGAATGGATTTGCTCCAGTTCTATTCCCATTTCGTAGATGATTTACAGTCGTTGGAAAATTTCTTTCTTTGTGTGTTAATTTTTCGAATGTGAGGTGTCAATCTAGACTCTAGAAATCAATTTCAATCGCCTAGAAATGGTATACCAATTGATATAGGCGTAAAGACCCTTCTCGCAGAATACTTTCAGTTTTTCAACATTTCGCGATTTCATTCGAGCTTCATTTATGATAACCAACTCATTCAAAAAACTAAAAATCTATCGCTCTATCATCAATTCTGTTCCAAAAAAAAAAAAAAAATTGAAAAAATAATCCATTTAAGTGACGTATAAGAAGTTGAGTACCTATAATTCGAGTACTCGACTGACACGCCCAAATAATAACCGATGCGTGTAACTTGATTTGATCTTAAAAATTTTTTTGGAATACACACTGAATGAAATTTCCGATTGTTTAGAAAAATTAAATTATTTTAATGTAGAAACTTGGCAAGTTGAATCTTCATTTTGTATGAGAAGTAGTCATTTTATTCCAGAGTATTGCGTACAAGTTTTAATAATCCAGTATGATTTTGAGTAGAGCGAGGAATGATGCAAGTTTTAAAAATAGAATTTATACCTACCTACGTAAGACAACGTATTCCACTTCATCTTAAGTAAATACCTTCCAAAACAATATATCAAGTGACATGCTGAATGAGGTAACTTTTAAATAAATAATGTCAAAATTGTACTCAATCTATAAACCCTATGAAGTGTACAGATATCTATCAAACACGACAAAGAAAAGATTAAAATGTGTAAAAATTATTCTTCCAGCGCTGAATGTTTATCGTGGAATTTTTTATAATGTCGTTGTTTTTGTTGAAATTGGAATTTTAATTTTTTGCATCCATTTTATATAATAAAGATGGGATAAGATGCTTTCGAAAATGTTGAAGAAAAAAATGTTCAGTAATTCTTGATTTACACTACAAGTAATAGATAAATTGTTCATGTGATACACCAAAAAATGCATTAGACGGTACAAATCAAGCTTTTGTATCGATTGTCTTTTTTTTTCACTTTGAAATGCGTATTTGTGTTTTGCAAACCTGAAAAAAAAGTAATTTTACGACGAATATACGAAATTTTCATTAGCGATTCTAGCGACAAAAGTTTAAACTAGGAGTTTAGTACGTTCGAACGTTTGAATTACCCTCACATGCCTCGCGTAACCCGGCGGTTCTGAGAAAACTGTTCCCTTGTCCCTTCCCTGCGATGACATCATCGCATGATGCAATCGCTTTTAACCAATCGTTTCATTCTTTCACTTATTTTCTTGTTGAAGTTTGAACGTAACGTTTTCTTTCTTCGTTTATTATTGCAGAAATTCGGCCATGTTCTTTTACGAAATTCGTAATTTTCGTTTCATTGTGTGAAATGGTCGTGGAAAATGAAATCGTGTGCATTTTGAATATTTGCCTTGCCATTTGGAATTGAATGTTGTTTCTTTTCCTAAGGAAGATGATGCATAATAAATATAGAAAGGTACGTACAATTTATTCCTTAAGCCGATGGCGCGACGTTTTGTGTTTCTCTATTATTCGTGTGTATTTTCATTACTTCGGTTGCGTATTACGTAATGTCGAATTTTTCGTTCACACACAATTAAGTTTATTTGTTGCAAATGTTGAATTATAATTCGACTGTTTCGTGCTGTTTCTAGTTGGTTGCGATTACGGCGAAGTTGAGCTGATTCGCGTCGAATTCTCAGTAGAATCGTTTCGTATTTGAATTGAGCTACCGTTGCCCGCTCTCCAGGCGTATTTCTATTCGTCACCTGGATGTATGTTTTTTAAAACACGTTGAAAAGGTATGTATACATATGTATGTTTTTTATACCGGTGTTATTTTCGTCATATTACAATTTTAGTTTACGTTGAAGTAATATTGACGAAATTTTTATATTGTACATATTTATTACGGGCGTTGAATTATAATTCTACTGTTTCGTGCTGCATTTCAGTTCGTCTGTACGTGTAATTACGGCGAAGCTAGAACTGATGAATCGAATTAATTCGCGAAGTTATTTTCTGCTCCAAAATGTCGTCTCTGATGTCAGCAATGCACAGTTGCTTTCGAAACGTAATTCTATTCGTGATGTGGACGTTTACATATGGAAGTTATGTACAATATTTTTCCTACCGGTGCTTTTATTTTACGATCGTTGGTATTTTCATCAGATAAATATGATTTATATTACAAAGGTACGTAGATTCGGTTACATATGTAATATTCGGACGCGATCGTGCGTGATAGTCAACATTCAAATGTATTGAAGCGAACGTTACGTTATTGGATAAAATTTGGATCGAATGTAATCAAAAGATTTCAAAGTGGTTGAACGAAATGAATCAAAATCACAGGTACGCATATCTGGCCATTTGACTCACCCAATAATCGCCAGTAATGTTACCATTTCAATTGAATGATGAGTCATAGTAGCGATAATATCGTTCTATATTCTTTAGCTGTTTTTCTATTGTAGTTCGAGAAGTATTGTTTGGTTTGTTGCCATTTTGTTCGAATTCAAGTGACGTTGTGTTGCATACATGAAATGCGATTATGCTTTACTGCTTTTATTATTTGCTTATTGCTTCATTAGGGCTGTATTTTTCCAGTGTTTTGATTCTGTTCGCGATGGTTGTTCGAGAAAAATAATGGTGGCTGCGTTCCTGCGATGTGGTTTGGTTAGATTGTTCCTGGAGAAATGTACAGCAAATTAAGTGAGTGTCAATCACGATCATATGCTTGAAAAAAGACGTCGAATTCGATTTTTATTTTCGCTAAATTATTGAAGTTTATTTTATTTCAATCCGGTTGCGTTTAAATTAACGGTTACGAAATTTAATCGTACGTGCTTGCTATGGATATTTTGTTCTAATTCGATTTGTCGTTTTATTTCAGCTCCGGAATGATATAGGGTACATTCGTAGCGAAGCTGAGCTAATATCCGAACTAATTTGTACCACATTTTTCATCGCTGAATTATTATCTTCTGTCATCTTTGTATTTAGTTGGTGCTGCCTTTGAATTTCTCGAACCATGTAAGTTTTTATTCATACGATTTCGGTTGTAAATTTTTTTTGAAATCGTACGCGATGTGTTTATTTGTTATTGCCACATGGGTGATCCAATAATGAAATAATCGGAGTTTCATGAGAATCAGTTACCGTAATATAATAACGTCAAATCAAACACGCTTACGTTGATCGAATTTAATTTTTATTTTCGCTAAATTATTAAAGTTTATTTTATTTCATTCGAGTTGCGTTTAAATTAACGGTTACGAAATTTAATCGTACGTGCTTGTTATGGATATTTTATTCTAAGAATTATTGTTTTATTTCAGCTCCGGAATTATATAGGCTACATTCGTAGAGAAGCTGAGCTAATATCCGAACTCATTAGTACCAGATTTTTCATCGCTGAATTATCATCTTCTGTCATCTCTGTATTCAGTTGGTGCTGCTTTTGAATTTCTTGAACCACGTGAGTTTTTATTTATACAATTTCGGTTGTAAATTTTTTTTGAAATCGTACGCGATGTGTTTTTATTTGTCATTGCCACATGGGTGATCCAATAATGAAATAATCGGAGTTTCATGAGAATCAGTTACCGTAATATAATAACGTCAAATCAAACACGCTTACGTTGTTCGAATTTAATTTTTATTTTCGCTAAATTATTAAAGTTTATTTTATTTCAATCGAGTTGCGTTTAAATTAACGGTTACAAATTTTAATCGTACGTGTTTGTTATGGATATTTTGTTCTAATTCGATTTATCGTTTTATTTCAGCTCCGGAATGATATAGGCTACATTCGTAGAGAAGCTGAGCTAATATCCGAACTAATTCGTACCAGATTTTTCATCGCTGAATTATTATCTTGTGTCATCTCTGTATTCAGTTGGTGCCGCCTTTGAATTTCTTGAAACATGTAAGTTTTTATTCATACGATTTCGGTTGTAAATTTTTTTTGAAATCGTACGCGATGGGTTTTTATTTGTCATTGCCACATGGGTGATTTAAAAATGAAATAATTGTGGTTTCATGAGAACCAGTTAACGTAATATAATAACGTCAAATCAAACACGCTTACGTTGATCGAATTCAATTTTTACTTTCGCTAAATTATTGAAGTTTATTTTATTTCAATCCAGTTGCGCTTAAATTAACGGTTACGAAATTTAATCGTACGTGCTTGTTATGGATATTTTGTTCTAATTCGAATTATCGTTTTATTTCAGCTCCGGAATGATACAGGCTACATACATAGCGAAGCTGAGCTAATATCCGAACTAATTCGTACCAGATTTTTCATCGCTGAATTTACTTCTGTCATCTTTGTATTCAATTGGTGCTGCCTTTGAATTTCTTGAAAATGTAAGTTTTTATTTATAGGATTTCGGTTGTAAATTTTTTTTGAAATCGTACGCGATGTGTTGGTGATTTAAAAATGAAATAATCGGTGTTTCATGAAAACCACTTAACGTAATATAATAACGTCAAATCAAAACACGCTTACGTTGCTGTTTTCTGGTTCCTTACTTGAATAATCTGTGCTGTAATATTTTCTTAGTACGTAGTCCGAAATTAATTATACCTACTTTGGTTTCTCTTTACCAGGTTATTTTAAGAAGATATTTGATACTTTCGTACAGAAGAATTCACGATGCTGTTTTACCCATGATGCGCGATAGACGAACAATTCGAAATGCTGATTCGCATGAAATGATGAACATAATTAATTACATCGAGAAAACGTCAATTTGTACGAACAATCTGCCTGATGGACGTGTTGCGGTTTCACGAAATTTTCAAACCTGTCCTATAATGAAACATTTAAAAGTGTAACCGGAGTTTGGTATTGCGAATTTTCCAATTGAATTTTTCAAAATGATATATTATTTTGGCGATACGTTTCGTAAAAGCTGGATGAAATTTGACAACAAAATTATTTTTTACAAAAAAAAAAAGAACAATTAGAGGTGAATGACGTGAGTTTGAGATCATTGAAGTATCATTTTACGATGGTATGAACTAAGCAAATATTTCAAGTATGTTTTGTAGTATTGTAATATTTTATTTCCCCCACCCCTCCACTTGTTTGTTATCAGCCCTGTTCGAATTACCTCAGCCAATATGCGATTCGAAATACTGTGTGGAATAATCGTTGCGAAGTGTTGAATAATTTTGTTTTATGATAAACTGGTGAGAATAGTATTGCAAAGTAAGCAAAATTTTATGAAATTTTAGATTGAAAATTGTTAATTTGATTATATGCAAAATTTCAAAATTTTCATATCGCTGAGAAATATTTATATGTAACACTTGAAAGTTTGTCTCCTTCTCTCACCCCCCCCCCTCCCCATTGTAAATCCCAATGGAATTAGCTCAAGTTCTAATTGACGACAGAATTATTTTTTACAATGAATGAAGCGAGTTGTGAGCTCAGAATTATGAGGCAAATGATGTGTGTTCGTTCATCAGACATGCCTTTTTGTGATAATATAAACTAAGCAAATATTTCAGATATCTGTTATTGTATTTCATTTCCCCCACCCATCCCCTTGTTTTTCATCAGCCCTAATCAAATTGTATTGAATAATCGTTGCGAAGTGTTGAATAATTTTGTTTTATGTTGAATTGATTGCTGAAAAATTTATATGTAATACCTTGAAGTTTATTTCTACCCCCCCCCCCTATTATTGTTAACCCCAATAACATTACCCTTAGCTCTGAACATAAGAGAATTTAGTATTGTTGTAACGTTGACTTCTATTTTTTTTAATGATGTTATAATTAAGTTTTTTTGAACAACTCCATATTATGTGACATGTATTATTATTAGTTCTTTGTTTCAATATCATCTCCCCCCCCCCCTTTCAATCCTCGAATGTTTTGGCAGTCACGTATTTATTTACGGTTTCATTTTTATCTACGCGTTTATTTTATTTACATATTTCACACTTTTGGATCTTTCATTTTGAATAAGTTTTTATTTTAATCGAAATAATGTTTCAACAGTAACGTAACGTGAATATTTCATTTGAATATTTTTTTAATTTTCAATTTTCGAAATTCGTATTTATTTTTGATAAAAAAATCAAAGTAGGCAAAATTATAGTTCAAGTGTTGTTTCGCAGTTGCGTGAACCAGGTTGGCACACGTGATCTCGAAGCATACGCTTTACTCAAGTGTCACGCCAATGTGGGTATCTGCGTGAACCTGGAAACCTCACCACATTGGTTAGACCCTTAGGTTCTTGCGGTACTGACGCGAGAGTCCCCAGTATCTGGGATACCATGGCCACAAGTCAGGGCCTGCATTAACCGAAGGGTGTTAGGATGCAGTTGATTGCATTCATCGTGGTAATAATTGAACATTCGTGAGTAGCAGGTCAAACAGTAGGGAATTTGGCACACAGTGTGAATAGTGTGTCTTTAGGTGTGCGATTGTTGAAAGGAGTGTGTTTCTTAAGGGAGTAGGAAGCCTATCCCGGGTGTTTATAGTCTGTAATTTTTTTTTATTGTGGGGTTAGGGAATTTCAGTGTAAGGCGTGTCATCCGCAGACCGATCTTATAGAAGGTCCGGGTCTGTCAGAGCCGGTGTTGGTGTATGCTGGCATTTGGTTGGCGAAAGCTATCTTTAGTATCCTACGGGCCTCTGCGCGACTCGTTCGCAAGCATAGCTCTACATAAAGGAGGCGGTTGACGGATAGTTAGTAAGCGTTTG
>FIZR01030120.1:0-10973 GCA_900060175.1 Ferrisia virgata
ATATATTGAATACCTCTCTCAAAAGTATCGATACTATTCGATTACCAAATTTTTCGATACTTCAACATCACTAATAGATATGATGAGATTTTGATCAAACATATAGAAGCGGGGTTCGGTGCGACGAAGGTAGCTTTGCACTGCGCATACGTTCTGAGTTGATTTCCACTACTTTCGTGCGAGTTTGATGCAATGCTAATAACGTGTGCGAAATGATGCGCGTAGTGCAAAGTGATTCTTCTATTGGGAAGTAAAACGATCACCTAGAGTGCGCTGTTAATTATCGCTGATGAAATTGAAAGGGTGATCAGTAGCTTTATTACAACATGGAAAAGTGATGAAAACATATGATAATTAAGGATTTTAGTGATTGATTTTTTTTTTTAGTTTGATAGGAATGTAAATCATGATTGGTTATTTATGACGCAAACTCGGTGAAATCCTGTGTCTACTTTTGAGTTTAAGAATTAACCAATCAACGAAAATATTTCACCCAACATAACTTGTACCAAATGGCATACAAAATTTTCACGCATAGGTAATCTTAAGTTTGTAATAAATTTGTAATAACACACTTTAAACTTGGAAAATTAATGAAATGATGAAAAGAAAACAATACATAAGCACATATCACCAAGTACCACTCGCATTACTTAAAATGCACATTTGCAAAGCAAAGTTCATTCTTGTAACACGTATTTTGATGCTATTAAAAAAAATACTCCACCATAGGATAAAAAATTAATTGAAAATAACTAAAAAACTAATCTAAAAGACTTTCAATTACCATGAAATTTGTATTGTTATCGAATCACGAGGTGCTTCGTATCACCCTTTCATATCTTACAAGAAAAACCGCCAGAGTTCGCCCACTTTGGTTTCACTTTCCAATTTCTGATGAACAGTGAGTAAGCTTGGTAGGTGTTAGGGTGGGCTGTTTCCGACTTTTTTTCGAAAATCAAAACGATATAAGGCACAATAGTTGTGTTAGCTTCCTAGCTCAATTTGGAAGGGAGTTATGTGAGGAACACACTCAAAAAATAAGAAAAAACTACCAAAAAACCACATATTTCTGACAGCGAAAGGTGAAAGGAGGCTGAAAAGTCGAGATCCTCAAAAGGCACATCTAGGACCCCCTACTAAACGTACATACTTAATTTCAACTTCCCAGCTCAATTTGGAGGGGAGTTATGCGAGGAACAAACTAAAAAAATCAAAAAAAAATCACATATTTGGGGCTGTGAGATGGGGTGAAATGGGGCTGAAAAGTTAAAACCCCCAAAAGGCACATCGCGGGCCCTAACTGAATGCACATACCATTCGATTTCCTAGCTCCATTTGGTGGAAAGATAGAGGAGGAACAGCTCTTTTCCAGGGTCAAAAAGGGGAGGAACTCCCATATCATCGCTCCTAATTGACTTAGGAGGTTGATTTTTGGATATACTACACGACATTTGATTCTCTATCAATAGGTGTTCGGTAAAATGGTTATTTGGGGAAGGGGATTCGGGAAAATGTCCTAGAATGCTTATTGGCTGACTTCGTTTGTAAAATTAACCTTTCTAATTTATGTTACGTTAAGTAGAAAACTAATGGAAATCACCAGTAGCAAAGACTATAAATAACATAATGTAGGGTCTTAAAAGTATATCCAATGTCTAAAATATTAGTTGATGATTTACCTGTAAACATGGATACAAAAAGTAATGAAATAAGAATCATTTTTCTCATTGTTGAGTGAAATTGAATCATGTTTTAATTTGAATTGCTTCGGTAACTTTCTTAGATTTTTTAAACTTCGCGATTAAAATTACTTCCACATTACACTCTTGGTAACCTATTGAATATTCTCATAGTCCTAGATTCAAAAATTGAAATTGAAATTCGCAATAATGTAACATTCGCGAGTAAGTAATAAGAAATATCTGTGCTATAAATAATGCGTTTATATTTTCACTTCCCTGGAAATACTGTAATACATTTCATATAGGATGACATTTATTTATTATCGAAATTCCGATTAAAAATGAAAAATAATGCGATTAGTTAGAAATTAAATTAGTCATTTGTTTATTTTGCGAGACCTAACTAACCATTTTACAAACATTTTTTTTTTTTTTTTCAATATTGAAGGGAAAAAACAAATTCCAGTAAGTAAATTCAGGCACACTTGAATTGGCAGGATACATATGATCAAGATAGATGGTTTGGCCCTGTTCCAAGATTTTGAAAATTATCATAGAGTATTGTACGAGCAAGGGGGGCGATTTCCAACAAAAATTTTCCAGTATGGGAAACACCTCTGAATCCCCCTCCCAGTTGACTTAGAAAGTTGATTTTTGGATATGTTATACAACAATTTTTGATTCTCTATCAATCGGCTTAAAAAGAGGCAATTTTTGCGTTTTGACCCCTCAGCGCCCCCTCTCCGAATTGGAGCATAATGGAATTTTGACCAAAGTTTATCCCCACTCATATATATCTAATTCTTTTCAAAACTGAGCCGATTGATCACATTGGAGCAATTTTGGTCAGTATCGAGCGGAGTAAGTGATTTTAATGTTCGGAGGGAGGAAAAAAAAAGAAAAATAATATCTGACATGGCTAAAATTCATTTTAATGGCCTTCTAGGACCCCAAAACGAATTTCATTGATATTCTCTCCCTTATCCACCATTGGTTGATACACCTAATAGTCTGGTTTTCATTGACAATATGACATAGAAAATCAGCGTAAGAAAGCCCTGGTACAGAAAAAATCCCCATCAAATATTTTTTTCATGAAATATGCCCGGTAAACGTCCAGAAACAGCATAATAAAAGAATTTGAAATGGATTCAGTTTCCTACTACAACTTTGCTTTTATAGATTTGTTCGTAAAAATGATAGGTGCATCGGGGTGAGCTCCCAAAAAAGGTTGTTTTTCCGGTTGTTTATTGCAGTTTATACTGCGACCTGAAAAAACCTTTTTTAAGAGCTCACCCCCGCTGCTCCTATCATTTCTACGAAAAAATTTATAGAAATAAAGTTGTAGGAAAGTGAGTCTACCTCAAATTCTTATATAACTTTTGTGATGTTAAAACTGATATTTACGGAGATATAGTGAAAGAATTGATCTTTGGGAGGTTCTTGACCCACTCTGTGGATTTTGCTCTACCTCCATCGATGGGGACTTTTAATGTATTGTTTGTAGACGTCTTCCAAACATATTCCACGAAAGAAATCTTTGATGGGCATTTTTTCGTGCTATTATTACCTAGAATGGCTGGACTAAAAAGAGTATGTATATTAATGTGATAATAAAGAATAGCTTAGAAATCGAGCTAGTTATCAAGGAGTCGTGTATCTTCATGTGTCTGTGATGCATAACCTAATGCTACTGTGAAAAATAAATCATAACAATTATTTATACCTGCTGACATCGGAATGCAAAGTGAAGAAAACTTTATAATTAATATTCTCAGCCGTACATATAAATAAATTGTCCGTTAATGATCATGCATTTTTGATCTGTTTAATTTCATTTCGTTAGCTTACTTATGTAATTTCTCCAATTACTAAATAGGGTCTTGTATATTTGCATCCTTACAGTGGAAGAAATCCAGTGTTTGGCAGTCTGGAAAGAAGGCTCCTATCGTTACTTGGTAGGCAAAGTAAGCAATCACCACATAGCAGTCGGCGAAGACCACTACAGATGTTTTGTTTTCGAAAAATCCGGCTCATTACCTCAAATCCCTCTGGAATCCGATTCGACTCCGGATCCTGATGTAGAATACCGAATTGCTCAATCAGGAGATGCCACCTGTACCGGTTTATTTAGTCCGGCCGAAGGATCAAGGACAATGATTTTGAAAAGAAGTAAGTCATCGCTCTTTAAACTTTGTTCTATTCGTATCATTTTCACTTTCTGGTTTTCATTTACCACCACCCTTGGTCTGACGTGCACCGTGTACAGTCTACATCGCGTAAAAAGGTGATGTGATTTCAATTTTCACACCGTATTTATTTGTACGTCAAACTTGTAGCATAACGTTTCGCACGAAGCCGAAACTTTGTTGCTTTTTCGCGTTTTTAATGAAGCGACGAATTATTATTCAAACGTAAATTTATTTACCAATTAATTTTCCTTTCAAAATAAAACTTGGCTTAATTATTCAAAAGTTAACAAAAACTTCTTGTATTTTTTCCCTCTCTGTACTGTTTCTTCGATGCGGAGCTGTGGGGTTTTATTATTTTTTCTTTTTTATAAATAATTTCTCCGGCAAATTGACATCGTTAAAGTGAACTTTTTAGCGTCGTTAATTGCAAAGCTGGCTGGCTTTTTTGAAGTATTTATCAAACGTTTATACTTATTCGTGGTTATAGTCGAAGATAATTACAATTTCGAATATTTATAGCGTTTATTATACTTGGGGGTGGAGATTGCACGACAAGATCAAAGAAGATACCTGGTTGATGGAAGTGGTGTTCAAAGTATGAGCTAAGTTTGTTTTCTCTCATAGTGATTATTTCAGTCTATGTATTGCTTGTGAAGATGAGAAAGGAGCATATAATTGAACAAAAATGTGTAAAAAATGCAGAAAATTGTCCAAAAATCACGAAAAACGTGAAAAATAGGCGACCATAAAATTTAGGCAATTTTCTCTTCCAGGGAAAAATTATAGATCATGGATATGTGATGCTGAAAACGATTGATGAGTTCACAATTTTTTTTTCTTTTTGATGATTTTCATATCCCTTATAACGAATTTTTGAATCTTTTTTACAATCAGAATCGCACAACTTTCCATATCCACGTTGACATTTTGACCTAAAGTCCAAAAATCAAAACGTCACATTTTAGCATACAAGCAAAAGTCACTCATAATAATCTTTAGTTTTTTTTTTAATTTTTATATTCTTTTAATTTTCTATTTTTTTTTCACATTTATTCAGCTTGGACATTTTAACATAAAGTACAAAGACATATTCATGTCGACATTTCAACATGAAGAACAAAAATCATTCTTAATCATCTATCGCGAGTTTCAACATTTTAACATAAGTGAAGTGCAAAAATCTTTTATAATCATCTTTCATCGCGAGTTTTTGATAAAAAACTTTAAAACTCAGACATTTAAAAAAAAAAATCGCTAAAAAATCAGAGACACATCCATGTCAAAATATTTTTTAAAAAATTGTTTAAAAATATTGAAAATTTGTTTAAAATCTGACAATAATGAATAAAAATTACAGAAAATTGAACATAAATTGAGAAAAGTTGAAAAATTTATAAGCATTTCAGAAAATTGGCGGAAAACATGAAAAAATCGTTAAAAATCATCGAAAATTCCGTTAAAATTTGATAACAATGTTGTTAAAAAAAAAACAGTTGAAAATAAGATGAAAATTGAACGAAAATATAAAAAAAAAATCATTAAAAATCATCAATAAGAGAGTAAAAAATTGGCAGAAAATTAATCAAACATCTGGAAAAAATGTTACAAAATAGGTGAAAATTGAACAGAAATATGACAAAAATCGTTAAGAATCATTGAAAAATTGATTAATAATCACGAAAGAATTGAAAATTGACCTATAATGCGAAAAAAATCTTTAAAATTCATCGAAAATTGTTAAAAACCATTAATAATGAGAAAAAGTTTTATAAAAATGAGTAAAAAATGCAGAAAATTGATCAAAAATTTATCTAAATTGACTTAAAAAATGAAAAAATTAACCGTTAAAAAGTATCGAAAATTGGATAAAAGATTGACAGAAATACGTAAAATATCCTGTTCAAAAATCTCGAAAAAAATAACGTTGAAAAATATGTCAAAATTGATCAATAATATGCCAAAAATAGTTAAAATTCATCGAAATTTGGGTAAAAGATTATAAAAATTCTCAAAAAATGAAGAAAATTTAACAAATATCCAAAAATAATCTTGAAAATTAGGTGAAAATTGGTCAAAACTGGCAAAAAAAATATGGAAAAAATATATGAAAACTGATGAAAAATATGAAAAAATTCGTTAATATCCTCAGAATTTTTGCAAATTATCATCGAAAACTGGGTAAAAAAAATTGACAAAAGCAGTGAAAGATGCATAAAATTAATAAAAAATCATTAAAAATCATTGAAAATTGAATAGAAATTGCCAAAAAGTCCGTGAGAAATGCAGAAAATTGACCAATTACCAAGAAAAAATGTTGAAAAACTTGTTAAAATTGAACAAAAATCGTTGAAAAATATCGAAATTGGAGTAAAACATGACAAAAAAAAAGTTGAAAAATGGATAAACAGTTTAGAAAATTGACCGAAAATATGAAAAAAAAATCGTTACAAATCATTGAAAAGTAGGTAAAAGTTAGCAAAAAAAAGTAAAACATGCAAAAAAATTGATAAAACATCTCGCAAAAATTCTGTAAATCATTGTTAATTGAGTAAAACCTTGACAAAAGTTGATAAAAATTCAGAAAATAGATTAAAAATCATGAAAAAATGTTGAGAAAAGGGTGAAAATTAAATGGAAATATGTTGACAAACATTATTAGAAGTCATCGAAATTCGAGTAAAAAAATCATCAAAAATTGATCAAAAAACTCGAAAAAATGTTGAAAAATAATAAAAAAAAATTGATCAAAAATCGTTAAAATTATTGTACATTAAGTAGGAAATTTGAAAAAAAAAATCGTGCAAAATGTAGAAAACTAACCAAAAATCACGAAAAAAAATTTGAAAAAGGATGAAAAACTAAACCAAAATATGGCATAAATAGTTTAAAAATATCGACATTTGGGTAAAAAATCACTGAAAATTGCTTAAAAATTACCGGAAATTAATCAAATATCACGAAGAAATTTTAAAAAGCAGATGAAAACTGAACAAAAATATGACAATAATCGTTCAAAATCATTTTTACGATGCTTTCTCAATTGAAGTACGAGTGTTCTCGATAAAATTAGTTCAAATCAACGTGATTTTTTTTACATTGATATATCATCGATCTCCCGAAAGAGAGGGGGGGAGGACAACAGTGGTCAAAAATTGCTATTACTTTTTCGGTTTGACGTGAAAAATGGAAAATTTTGAATATAAATCTTGGGAACGAAGATGAATTATTCGCAACCGATCTTTATGTTATTATGATTCTTAGCTCAACCCTTAATATCATATATTTCACTACATGCATATGTTTTAACCTTATCATTATTAATTTTTTTCAGCTCCGCTAAACCACAAGTGTAAATTTCCAACGTGGATGACCAAGAAGAAGCAATGGCATACGTTAGATTACAGCTACTCGTATACCTTTATTCAGCATAATTCAACGCTGAAAATATCCAACACATCGTCCACAATAAACGACTACTACTCTAGTACCAGAAATCTAAGGCATAGCTTATTGAATGGAGATGAAGTGCGAATCAATTGTATAGATGTGATTAAATCTTCTCCAGGATATGTTCAACTATCGACTCATTTCTTAACCGAATGGTGAGTAAAGTAGTAAATCTATAGGATTAAAAATTTCCTCCCTTCAAGGATGCCGTGATAGCGATTTTAATCAGCAGAGAGCTTTTTATTCTTGGAAAATGGTGCATTGTGCACATTATGCAACTCTCTTAAAATAAAACAATCAAAGAAATTAATTTTTTTTACCCCGAAATTTTTATACGAGGGTAGGTAATATGGGTAGTAAAAAGTTTTCTCGTTTTAATTTCTATTTTATTATTTTGTTTCCGGTTGCAGCCAACGCGGATATTTATGCATTACTTTGCACAGAAGGAGCGATCATATTGTGGAAATACAAATCGGTAAGGAAACTTTTCCTAGGTTGTACCTAACCTACCTACGGTGCAGAGTAATTTGTATTTTACGCAGATTAAGCTTTCGAGTAGTGGTACAAGGGGTGAAAAGAGGGGACCAGAGGGGGTGTACACGAACGTCGAACAGCTCCCTAAAGTAACCTGTAGAATTTCCATCTTTCCAGTTGATGTATTTACGTAGAGATAGGTAAACCTACGAGTATCTCTAGCTATAGGTGTATAGCTATATAGATAGATCTAGGTATATAGGTACATTTTGAAAACTCAAAGTCTCGAGGCTTTATAGCGAACGCAAAGTTAGACGTAGCAGTAGATTTAAGAAAGTCGTCGTAAAACGTCGTCTTTGGAGATTATCATTCGAATGACGTTCGTAACGTAGCACGCGAGACGAAATTTTGCCCAACTTTGTTCAGTATAGAAGATAGAGCTATATAGCTACATAGGTAAGGAGATGAAGAAGAAGAAGAAGAAAACGAACGAGTGTAAAAAGAATAAGGTTTTTACGTTCGGTCTACATATACTTATACGTTAGATACGAGTGTATAGATTTGATGTTTTTACAACATTGTGCATGTGTTCGTCGTCGTCGATTGTGCCAATATGGTCGATGGTCGAATAATTCCGAATTCGTCTTCTACGTGTTGTTCGACATCGTCGTCATCGTCTGAGAAGGAAAAACAATAAAATATATACTGTGGCAGATTTTTCTCGTTCCAATCTCATTTAAAATTACGCTACGAATGACGAAATTGCCCTAGATTGATATGTAACGTCATTGAAAACCGTAAAATAGACTTTTCAAATTATTTTCTACCGAATAACCATCTCATGCTTTTTATTTTATCTCGAATTTTTTCATCACGGTTTTTTTTTTCCTGCTCGACATACGTACTTTCTGCAAACGCTTACGCAATGGAAATACTCGTATGTGTGTTTGAAGTTTACTTTTTTGAAGGAATTGTCTCATCCATTTATGTGCCGAATATATCCTCGCATTCTCGTGTACTGTTGTCTCATTTCAAAAATGCATGAGAATGCGTTATTATTAATAGAACAATTTACACCAAAAAAAAATTTATATCACAAGTCTTGTTCAACTTATTTCAATTTGAAATCAGCCAGCTAGGTTAATAAGAAATAGAAATGCAAAATTTTTCTCCCTATTTGAACTTTTAAAACATCTCCCCTCAAATTCAACTATGAAACGGGCTATAAAAATGCTGATCTTTTGACCATTCAACCTTAATTTTTTCAGGTTTTAAGATAAAATTCGATAAATTTTCAATTTCCCACCACCCCATGATCTTTTTTTTTTTTTTGGAAAAAAAAGGAAGTAGGCTTAGGCCTCCCTCGTCTCCAAAATTTCGATCTTTCCCCACCCATGTTTACATGTTGGAGGTTTTTGACTTTTCAACAGTCTTGTAACCCCCCCCCCCCACTCTTCCGAATAACAGTCTAAATAAAATCTTGTTCAGTGGTAGCAGTACTTGTGTATATTAGAGCGAGTTGTATTGAAAAGTTGAATCCCCCAAAAAGCGCATGTAAGGCTCCTTATAAATCGACATGCTCAATTTCAATCTCCTATCTTAATTTGAAGGTGAAATATGTGTGGTACAAGCGTAAAAATTAAGAAAACCCGACAATAAAACTACATTTTCGGGGCTGTGAGGCGATGCAATGGGACTGAAAATTTCAAACCCACAAAAGGTTCATCAAATCTACGTGCTAAAATTCAAGCCAGTAGCGTGCAGTGAGCTTTTGCTCAAGGTAAGCGAAGAAAGAGTAGGAAAAATTAGATATTTTACTTACTAAACGAACTATGTATCTACCTATGTGAGTATGTATCCTTGAGTATTGGATTACCATCATTAACAATTCTTCACTTTTCTTCAAAAATTGGTGATGATAAAGGTTCAGCAGTAAAATCACAAATATTCATATTGTCAGTGTTTACACCTGATGTCAAACAACTCAAGACTTGGAAGAAAAAAATAGCTATACTCGATACATGATATTCAGATCGCTTTCAATTTACAGCATTTAGTTCGTTATACATGATGTTTTGATCGCTTCTGATCAGGAATGCCAGAATGATTTATAATTATCTCTGAAACTTCATAAAAATAATTCTAGGCAAAACCTTTTTCACTTATAATGTAATTTACAAGAAAAATGGGAAATTACTTGGTTATTTACCGGTAATTACCTGAAGATTTACTGGTAATCATTTGGTAATCTATTAGCCATTACTTGGTATTTGACCAGTAATTACTTGATATTGTACTAGCAATTACTTGGTGTTTTACTGGTAATTATTTGGTATTTTACTGGTAATTACTTGGTATTTTACTGGTAATTACTGAAAAATTTACCAGTAATTACTTTTCAACGATTATACAGCCTAATTGTACTTTACGGACGTATTTTACATAAAACATGCTATTATGCTTAGTAGTTGATAGCTCAGAGATCAGATTACGAAAATGATCTGAATCGTTAATCGCTTCTTTCTGATCAAATTTTTTTAGAATATTGTGAATAAAATTTCTTTGAGTAAGCAACGCTTACCTCGCTTACCCAGACTACACGCCTATGATATAATCTTAAAAATTAAGAAAACCCAATAAAAAACTACATTTTTGGGGTATGAGAGTGTGCAATAGACTCGAAAATTTGAAATCCTCATAAGGCACACTAGAGTCCCACATGGCAAATTTTAACCTCCCAACTCAATTTGAAGCGGAGATGTACATGGGAGAGTCTTTTTTCAAGATCAAAAAGGCAAAACACCTATATCCCCTCTTAATTGACCTGGTAGACTGCTTTTTGGATGTGTTGTACAACTTGTGATTTTCCCATCGATTGATTAAGAGCGAATTCTCTACAAAAAAAGTCTATTACAATTTTTTGATAAACCGCACCGTTTAAAAATTATTGAAGGTTGTATCATAATACTTTGGTCTTGAGTATTATCAAATTCATAAAAAAAAAATTCCTTAAAATAGTGAAACTTTAACCTTCAATAACTTTTAAACGGTGAGGTGTATCAAAAAATTGTTAGAGACCTTTTTTGTAGAGAATTCAATTTCCTACAAGTATATGATATGAAATTTTTTTTTTTCATATAGTAGACACCAAGATATGCAATTTTCTTTATAACAA
>FIZR01030129.1:0-10145 GCA_900060175.1 Ferrisia virgata
CACAGGCGGTAGATCGTCAACTGGACCAGCTCGAATCTCCTGCACCGAAGGCGGAATCGGTGGCAAGTGGGCGACCTCAATCACGGAGACAGGCCCAGCTACACTCCAGCTAGACTCCAACACCAAAAGTGAAGTCTGCGGTTACCTATCGAGGCGGTAGATTGCCAACCACACCAGCACGAATCTCCAGCTCCGAAGGTGAAGATCCGGCGATGCTGTCAGCAAGCCCAGCACACCATCACCGGTTCATATAACTAACTATGGCTAACTGTTCGTTTTTAAACCAATCGATAGGAGAGCCCTAAGTTCTATAACACATCCAAAAATCAGCCTTCAAGGTCAATTGGGAGAGGAAATTTCAAGATTTTCTCCTTTTTTGACCTTGAAAAATAGCTGTCCTATTCATATTTCTCCTTCAAATTAAGCTAGAAAGTTGAAATTTGGCATGTACATTTTCGTTATGGTCGTTTATTAAATTGTAATCAAAAAACGTAGTAACATTTACATACAAGTATCTCTTTGGATTTATTTTCCAAAGAACAACAAAAAATAACTAAAAAATGGTCAGTATAAACACAAGAATAGGTATACAAATGAAAAATAAGGATATCAAACAAATTCATAAATGGATTTACATAAAAGCTAGATGACTACAAAGATATAGAGGAAAATTAATGGACAAGAAATCAAATGCAAGCTTTATAGTTGAATGTGTAATAATGAGACGAATAATTGAGTAGAAAGTGAATAGAATAAAGGAAAACATAATTTTGACAACAACTTGAGAGAAATACAAGCCAAAGATTATCAAAAAAACGATAAATTTAGAACCCGCACCCACAGCCAAATATTTATGAGAAATGAAAAAAACTTAATCATTAATTTATTTTTTTTTTAAATTAGAAAAACAACTTTGACCGTTACAATTTATTAGAAGTCTTAGATGTGCCTTTTGGCGATTGCGACTTTTCATCTGCATTGCACCTTTTCACAACCCCCAAAAAAGTAGTTATTTAGTCGGTTTTTCTTATTTTTAAGTTTGTTTCTCGTATATTTCGCCTCCAAATTGAGCTAGGAAGTTGAAATTTTGTTCTTAGATTCAGTGTGAATCTAAGATATGCAACGGGAGGGGGGGGGGTCGATTATTCACTCCAATATCTACCTGTACCGCGATCACTATTCAAAAAAAAAACCATCTCAGAGCCCTGCTTTCTTTATTTATTCCATGGTTGAAAAATTCGAATACTTTTTTCATTTTGTGAAAATTAGGTTCAAAAACCATTTAAATGAATTGTTTTTTTTTTTTAATATTCTCATTCGATGTTAATATTTTCATGATATTTGTAAATAAGTTTAATCAGACCTTGAAATAGCTACCAAAAAAATTATAGTTATCGCACAGTGCTACAAAAAATATGTAGCACTGATGGAAATGTCTTTTTTTCCTAATTAATTTTAGGAAGTTGAGAGTTCAATATCTCCCCCTTCCTTTTCAAATTCCCAACTCGGATCATTAAATTCGATTTAACGAACAACGGACGAACTTGGAAAAAAAAAAATGAAAATAAACAATAAGGAAAAGGAAACTGTACAAAATTGGATTTACGATATTATCGTTACACACATCGATACGTATTTTTCTCTCATTCTAGCCCCCCTTCTATACACGTACCTCTCTACAATGCTACTATCAAAATCATCATAGTCCCGCCACATTACGATCAAGCGATGCGATGCGACGCTGCTCGTATGTAAATGCAGGTCTTTTAAACGTTAACGGATTTTTCACCCTCGACAATACACCCCAACTGCGCGTTTAAATAACATTCGACAACAACCTTAACACCACCACCTCCGCCACCAGCGCCATAAAAATCACAATAATTCGAAAACTTGCATATGTCGCGATCGCAATACGAGATTTAATCGCAACTGCACGACATACAGTACATAAAATAGTATGTACCATGCATACAGCATGCAGCGTAATACTTGCACAACGAATTTCCACACAGTATAATGCCGGACAATTAAATGTCGTGGTTTCCCAACCATTTCCAACGGTTCGATTATCAATTTACATTGTATTTTTGGCTCATTTATTCGTAAAAAAAAAATGATAATAATAATAAAAAACGCTTCCAACCAAATAAAAAATATGAGATCTAACCTTAACGAAAATCATTCATACAAGCAATCGATACTCAAACCAACGTATACTACCATACTGGTGAAGAGGAAACAAATTATTCATACTCGTATGAGCAAATGTTACCAATAGGCACAGATAGCAATTCTAGTACCTACCAAAAGTAGACTAGGTAGGTATATGAAAATACACACACACTCTCTAACAATCTCAATACCAGGGAACGAACATGTAAACTAACGTACAGTATGATGAAGATTTTCGAGCCCATTTTACCATGTCCTACTTTCGTATCCCTTTTCAAAGTACATACGTAAACAAAAACCCCATTGAAAAACCATCGGGTCAAGATCCCCTAACCAGGCCATTAATATTGTTTTCACTTTTCTATTCGGTTAAATACGCAGCCTACCATATACCATACCCTGATATATCAACAGGGAGTGCGATTTTCTGGTTTTTGAAATTTTCCATCGTCATTAAGGTGCCGGATATACGCAGTTATTTGGGTCACAAGGCTGTAGAAGGTGAAAATAAAACGTAGACAAGGTAAGATGTTTCTTTTCCTTTCATAATCGATGTATGTCATTGGTTTCTGCGCCAGAGTAGAGTGGACAGGTAGTGATAGTGAAAATGATACTGAAGGACTCATCTTTTTAGGACGTATATTTAAAAGTAGAAGAAAAATTAAGATTGCTTTCTGACACGTTTTCTTTTCTAGTGAAGTCTCTCGAATGATGAGTACGTTGTATACTTGGAAAATGATTGAAACTGATCCTTTTCAAATTTTTCACGAAAGTTGCTGAGGAGGAGGAGGAGGAGGAGGAAGACATCGAAAAAATATCATTTAGAAAAATTAACAATCTCAATTCATCATTCGAGAGGTCGTATTCAGCTTGATTTTCTGTATCGTATTATGAGAGAAAAGCAGGCTATCACACGACTTCTAGATCGACAGCGAATAAGTAGACAGAGTACTAACATAATCTCTACTGAAGCCCTGACAGACCATCATAAGAACATTTTTGGGCACATCACTATCCTATTTTTCAATTTCAATTCATTTTTTTGGTAGCCTAAACCACGCTACTACAGTGGGCGGGGGGAGGGGGCAACGATATCTATTTCGACATCCTGAAAGACCACTACGAGCATTTTTAGACATCTAGATATTTATTTACCCTCTCCTCCCTCCCCACTGTTCAATTCGATACCAACCGAAATCGATCAATTTTGGGGAAAATACGCTCCGATTGACCGCGGATTTGGTATCATGAAGTGGGAATGACCCCGGGTCAAAATTCACTTGAGCCCAAATTTACAGGAGGGGGTGCTGATGGGCTAAACGAAAATATATCCTTTTTTAGCTAATCTATAGAAACCTCTGAGTTGTGTAACATATGCGAATATCAGGCTGCCAGGTTAATGAGAAGGGGAGATGAGAGGGGTTTCCTTCTTTTAACCTTGAAAAAAGCTGTTCCTTCCCAATCACCCTTCCAAATTGAGATAGGAAGTTGAACTTTCGTACGCAGACTTAGTAGGGGCTATAGAATGTGCTTTGTGATGGTTTTGACTTTTTAAACTCCTCGCTTCCTCTTACAGACCAGAAATGTGGTTTTTTGGGTGAGATTTCTTGTGTTCTATGTGTGTGTTCCCCGCATAACTCCCCTCCAAATTGAAATTTGGTATGGATGTATAGTAGGCGTCCAAAATGTGTAACTTTTTATAGTCTCGACTTTTCAGCTATATTGCACCCCTTCCCGCCACCCTTCCCTCCGCCCACAAAAATTTAATTCTTTGATCGATTTTCTTCATATTTTGAGTTTATTCCTCGCATAACTCCCCTTCCAAATTGAGCTAGGAAGTTGAAATTCGGTAAGTACATTAAGTAAGGGTCTTACAAGTGGCTTTTGTTTTTTTTTTCAATGAATTCTCAAAATTATAATGTTTTACAAAAATTGGGCTAAGAAAGCATTTTTTTTTTTTACTTTTTATTTTCAAATATCGACGACCCAGAATTACATATTCTACTCAATACGCGACAAAATTGGAAAAATTCAGTCATTAGACTTGGATTGGAAATGTATTAGGGATACATGAGCGGGGATGACTTTGAATTAAAATTCAAAGGAGGCGAGGGAGGGGAGGAAGATGATAAGGAGTAAAAATGCCAAAAACTATTAATTTCTGAACCAATCGATAAAGAATCAAAATTTGCATAAGCTATCCAAAAAGCCAGCTCCCCGCATCAATTGGAGGGTAAATAAGGGGTTTTCTCACTTTTTGAACTTGGAAAAGGCCTTGGCTTTCACATTTCCCCAGCAAGCTGCGTTGATGGGGGTTGAAATTTGGCATGAACATTTAGTGGAGATTCCAGATATACAACGTGTTTCACACATTCCCCCCCCCTCTAAGTTGAGTTGTTGGGTTGAGATTTGGTGCGTAGATTTAATCCTAAGGGTACCTTTTGGGGGTTTCGACTTTTCGGTCTCATTGTATCTCCCTTTCAGCGCCGAAATGTTGTTTTGGATTAGATAACATTAGGTTCGCTTTTTGCAGTTTTTCGAGATTGTCGCACACAAAGTTCGCTTCAAAATTACCTGGGGAGGGGGGAAGGGCTCAGCATTGGATGTATCGTTTTTGACAAATGGGCCACTATGGGAATTTGACTTCTCAGTCTCGTTGCACTTCTATTTTTGTTGTTTTTCAAGTTTTTTTCCCACATAGCTCGCCTCCAAACTAAGGTAGTGGAGTGAAATTTGGTACGTAGATTGAAGGGGAGAGGGGGGGGGGGTCGTACAATGGGCCTTCATCGACCTATTTTCCTGAAAGTTGCAAAACGTCTCAAAACCGTTTTCACTCGATTTGGGAGGTCGGGAGTCGGTTATGTACCAAATTTCAGCTTTCTTCGTTGATCAGATTACATTTTCATGATTTACACGACGATGAGGTAATTTTAAAATTTGAAAAATTCGCCAAAATTCGAGAAATGCGCTTCAGAATTTGTAATTTTGGAAATGGAGTTCGTTTAATATGTACTTTCATTTTATTCAAATTTTGCTTTGAGTTGGGATACCTTCCTTATTGATGGTGAAAAAGTAGTGAAAAACGTGTTTTTTTGAGCATGTTGCACTCAATTTCTGAACTCGAAGAAAATATATGCGATGTTTGACCACCTCACAAAGATGATAAAAAAATTTCTAGCCATGAGTTCCCCCTCCCAAAATTTTTTCAACTTTTTTTGAAAATTTCGACATAAAAAAATTGGGAAAATGTGAACCAAAAATTTTCTAAAAATTCTCATTCTTAGTACTCAGCAAGATGCATAATCCATGAAATTTTCAGAAGTTTTTACTCTCCCCTTCCAGGGATATCGCGTGTTGAAATTTCGATGTTTGAGGGGGGAGGTGATAATTCCGAAAGGGGATGGGTTTAGGGGATGAAAAATTTTTAGGGGTGTTTTTAGACCATAAGTAACATTTTGGCTGAAATTTGATCGATTTTGGATCGGGGCCATTTTTAAACTTAATTAGGAAAGGCTCTTTAGTAAGGGTGGTTCCAGATGATCCTTTTCAATTCCACAGTATATTCTCACAGCCCTGAAAAACTAGTTTCTGAGTGATTGTTACCATTTCAGTAATAAGTCTCGCGCACAAATTTCCAATTAGGAACCCCCCCCCCCCTCCAATCAAAAAACATGTCAATTGATCATTTCTGTGAAAATTTTACTGATACTTCGCTATCATACGGAGAACTCCTTTTACTGATAATAATTATTTTTCCAGTCTTTCGAATATTATTTTAATTTTTACTCCTGAACTTTTGAAATTATTCAATCCACACCTGCGATATGGTTTGAGAATCACACACAACTTCACATTCGTCCTTCTCTTCCTCGAGCAACTCGACCCCTTACTTTAGGCAAGAAAAGCAGGCAGTACATATTTCCCTGCTGCTCAGCTTTATTGAATTTATCGCTTTGAACTAATTAAGAAAGAATTTCCTCATTAGACGCTTACGACGTAGGAAAAAAATATTTCAATTTTGTCATCGAGTCGACATCTTAGTTTTAACGAAGATTTCATATTGAAAATAAAGCCTACCGAGAAACGTAGGTATATATGAGAAAATTTTAATAAACACAAATTAAATAATAATTGACAACGATTCATTCATTGTACCAGGTGTAGGAAGGTAGGTAGATGGGTGCAATATTTCCAAAGTTTATTTTTAACCTGTCGCAGCCTATTTGTCTATGGGTAGGTTGTTTTTCGAATGAGAAATATTTTTAATTAAAAATTCCGTTTGGTACGCTTCGATTAATTAGGAAATTTTTTCCTTTTAATCATTCGCACGGTGAAAGAAAAAGGCTATGATTTTTTTTTTGGTTCTTTTTTCTTTTGACGGATATCGTTCGTAGCTGTAGTTAAAAAGGTAAAGGTACACTATGTAGATGATTGTATAGATGTACGCGAATTATACGACGCGACGACGACGAGAGCAAAGCGAACGAACAGCGAAATAATAATAAGCGCAATACGATAACACGGTGAAGTTGTTAAAGTACTCGATGTGTCATATCCTATCAAGTGCCAGTACAAGCAGCTGCTTCTAATAAAACATCTGTCACCTTTTGTTTTAGACGACGACGACTACGACGAGTACAACTAAAATGTATATACGACGACGATGAGGTATGTATCTCTATACCTCTACTATAAAATGATTAAGAGAGAGAGAAAGAGACGCTGCTGTTGGGCAGCGCGACGCGAAGTGGTTGCGGTACCGCAAACTCTCTCTCTAATGAGAGCGAACTTGACGGGTGAGGCGAGGTCATGCCACGGGCCATAGCCGAATGTCATTACACCACCTATTATTTATTATACGATACAATACTTCCTGAAAGCGAATAAAATACAAAATACTCGTACGCAGTATAATGAAAAGAGAAAGATTACATCGGGTACCAGTGTATAGCACCCGTACATGTTATCTTTTAGGCTTCATCGGGTTCGAGTGGGCAGTACTGGCGCTGTATGTGTGTGTGAGCAGTGAGCACAAATACGATGCTCTATAGTGCACCACGCATGCAGGTCCTTCTTCCGTCTGCTTGGGGTTTCTGGATATCCGTTTGCACACCGTCTACGATCTGTGATCTGTGTAGTGGTATTAAATAGTCCTCCTGTCGTCGAATTTCTGCTCTACCACGCATTCTCTCACTTTTACAACTTACAAGTACCACTGCTTGTTGATGGACTGTTGCATAAAGCTGGCTGCCTGCTCGTGATCGATATGCCTCGACCTGTCGTAATTGGTATGTTGCATTATTGCAGATGAGGCACACATACTTGGGCGTACATCGGAGCATCGACTCTACCTACACATACACACGTGTAATTGTGTGTTATGGATGCATATTTACACGTGTGTATGTGAGAAAACGATACAGATGTCGTTGCGTCGCGTCCGATCGAATTGAAACGTTGTGGTTGCCATACCCATTGGATTTGGATCAATTACACGATATTAGTACCTATTACGAGTTCACTGTTTCCGTTTCCGATCCACTTCGATCGTCTTTGTCGTCATTTAGATGTTTTCACCGTCTTTGGAACTGATATACAATGGAATTTCCTCCAATTCCTACCCTATTCTGCTTTGTTGAAAGTATACCTTCGTTTGTAGTAGGTTTTAGAACAGGTACCGAAGTGTTAAATCGCCCTTGAAATTGTTTCAATCTTTTAGCAAGGTGTCTTATGTAAGTACGTATATTTTGAAAAGCAGGAAAACTATGAAAGTAGGTATACATCTGCATTCTCAATTTCAATCCATAGATCAATTCAGAGAGGAGTTATGCGAGGAACAAACTCAAAAAATAAGTAAATCGATCAATAAATTATATGGGGAGGGGGGAGGAGGAGGAGAAAGGAATATGAGGAGGAGGGGGAAGGTGTAATGATGCTGAAAAGTGGAAACCACCAAAAGGCACATATAAGACCTATACTAATTCTGCATATCTAATTTCAACTTCTTAGCTCAAAATAGAGGGAAGTTATGCGGGAAAGAAACTCGAAACAAAATTACCCCCACCTAAAAAACCAAATTTCGGAACTACAAGGGGAAGCAATGGATTTCGAAGTTCGAAACCTCCAAAAGACACATCTATAGCCTATGCCAAGTGTACATACCAAATTTCAACTTCCTAGCTCAATTTGGAAGAGAAATAGGAGAAACAGGGCCTTTTTTCGAGGCCAAAAAGGGGGGAAACCCCGTATCTCCCCTTTTAATTGACGCGAGAGGCTGATTTTTGGATATTATACAACTATGGATTGTTTGTCGAGTGGCTTAAAATGAAATAATGTCAGCAATTTTAGCCTCTCAGCATCCCTGCCTCCAAATTTGAGCGTAACTGAATTTTGGCCCGAGGTCATTCCTACGTCACAATATCAAATCCGCCGCTGATCTAAGTCCATTTTCCAAATTTTATTGATTTTGGTCGGTATCGAGCTAAAAAAAAATGATTTTTAGTTCGGGGCAATACAAAAAATAAATAATTGACCTGGCCGAAAATGGTTGCAATGATCTTCTAGGACAACAAAACGTATTTTGTTGAAATATACCCCCCCCCCCCCCGTCCACTATGGGTCGATGAATCGTAATAGCCTGATTCTCATTGACAATATGCCATGGGAAATCAGGCTAAAAACTGACCACGACTTTGGTATCAGCAGATCAAATCATTCCGAACAAGGCACTTATTATGGGCAATTTACCTAAATTTGAATATCTCAGTTAAAATTTTAGTCTTAAAAATGATTTCAATGACAATTCAATGTCAAAAAAAAAAGGCTCAAGAAGTAACCCTTTTAGCCAAATGACTAATGTTTCAAAATTTTCAAATTTTTTTCGAAACTTTCAGGGCCATATAAAACAAAGAAAATTTTCAAACTCCGACTGGACCTTTTTATCTTATTTCTAGATTACTTTACACACGAAAATAGAATTAAAAAAAAAATGTAAGTCATGTTGTACCACTTAAGACCAAAAATAAGGTAAAAAATTTCACAATAGTGACCAATGAGGTGGCAGGATATGTACCAGACTTCTATACTGTCGCAAATGGTTGAGAATGGCCTCAGAGGTGTCATACCCGGGGAATGGGTCATTTCACCCCAGTCATTCTGACCCAAATAGTGTCTTATATGGTAAGATTGTTTTTTTTTTTTTATAAATTTTTAATTAGGCTATTAAGGACTTCTTAATGCAACGAGTTCATGTTTGAAAATAACTCGACCTTCGAAGCTCATAGGGGAGAGGAGAGGAGAGCTGAAATTCAAATCTGTAAAAATTTTTGAGAAGGCTATCAAAATGCATGTTTTTTAGCCTTCTAAATTCAACTCTGGCTATATCTTCTTAAAAAAGTTGATAGAGTAAACGAAACGGGCGATTGAAAATCAAATTCATAACTTTCAACCCCTCCCCCCTCTCCTTTACCTACTCCCATTTAATATTTTTGCAAAAAAAAATTCTTGAGTTGAACTAAGAAACGTACATTTTAATACCATATCCAAGAATTTTCTTCAATATGAATTTTTTTAACCGCCCTTCCCTCACCCTTTCTATGGACTAGCGGGGGGAGGGGGGGATTTTTAAAAAAATTAACCCAACGCATTAATAAAACTCCTAAAGGCGAAATATCCGATTGTCAAAAGGGATGAAATGATCACATTGTAACAAGAAAAGATCGGTGAATCAAAATGAGCAAAATAATCGCTCTTGGGTGTCAATAGTAAATGGGAAAACTTTGGGAGGGCTGGCTCCGTGTGCCTTTTTCCTGTTCCCCCGGCTGGGAATTTACTTGGAAGGAAATCGTTATGATGGAGAGTTACAGAAGTTCAAAATGCCACGACGTGTTCTGAGGGAGCTGTCTGGGGGGGGGGGTCCGTGGGTGCTTTGAGAAGTGGGTCAAACGTTGGAATCGGTACGTTGAACTCGG
>FIZR01030133.1:0-19422 GCA_900060175.1 Ferrisia virgata
TAGTGAGACATCTGCAGGTTTTACGCCTATGTGAAATCTTCACTGACAAATGACAATATCATTTTTCAGCGTGATTTTTCGAAGAGAAACCTACTTGTTGAATGTAATCGACTATTGTGACTTTCGGTTGAGCCACGCTCATTGGATGTTTCATTTTTGCACCAATGATATTATACGAATTGTCGGATGTGAATTGTTTGAGATCTTACATTCATTGCGCCGATGAAGATCACTTCGTTTGCCGCGTACTTTTACCTATATTTTTCGTCTTTTTGAAATATTATACTCGTGAATTGGACATCGTGAATTACTTTATTGTCCGAGAGACTAGCCACGAAAAATATAGGTACTGAGATAGTTGAAATTCGTGACCAGCACCAAAAGTCGGTCTATGCATACCTATTTGTAACTGCATAAATAGCAATTTGCGATTCGAAAATGCTGCTCAAAAGTTCAGAACTTTCGTTGACTTTTACACAAAGAGGTCGATGACTGAAAACATTATCATTTCATTGTATTTTTCACACCAAGTGCAAAGGTGCCGTCAGATATTCATTTATTAACATCGTAAGATGTTTAATAGCGCATTCTGGAAAAATCGTCAACAAATGACTGTCAACAGCTGATCGTCGTCATTAGATGACATTAGTAGGCTGTCAACAGCGTGATGTCATCATTGCACTGACATGAGTGGACAGATTTTTATCGCATGGAAAAAAACAGTAGTGGACTTACTTTTTGAAAAATTGATTCTATGATTTTAAGTTGAAATGTTAAGGAAAATTGGAGATGTTTGAAGTTGACCCGTCAAAACAGTGGACCTTGATTGTAAATCAATTTTATAATTTTGAGTTGAAATGCCGTCAGTGATGGCGATATCTGATTTAATACACTTTCATTTTAGAAATAACTTTGAAAGGGTAAGAACAAAAATGGTATGGTAAAAAACTAATTTATTCGAATTAATAATTATGTACATATTGAAGAAAAAAAGTTGATAAAAGCATCGCTAAGCATTGCTTTACGATGCTATCATCATTACGAGTATGAAGGGTTCAAAGGAGCTAAAAAGTCAAAATCCCCAAAAGGCACATCTAGAGTTCCCACTAAATATACATATCTAATTTCAAGTTCCTACCTCAATTTGAAGGGGAGTTATGCGAGGAACAAACTCAACTCAACAAATAAAAAACGATCAAAACACCACATATTAGAGGCTGTGTAGAGGTGCAATGGGGCTAATAAGTCGAAACCTCCAAAAGGCAGATCTAGGGCCCCTACTAAATGTACATACCTAATTTTAAGTTCCTAGTTCAATTTGAAGGGGAGTTATGTGAGAAACAAGCCCAAAAAACTCCAAAAATGAGAAAAAGCGATAAAAAAACCGCTTTTTGGTGGGGTGCGAGGGGGTTGTAATGGAGGTAAAACTCTCTAGCTGAATTTGATGGGGAGATAGGGGAGGAACAGCATATCAAGATCAAAAAGGGAAAAAACCCTCATATCTCCTTTCCTAATTGACTTATGAGGTTGATTTTTGGATATGCTATGCAACATTTAATCCTCTACCAATTAGCTTGAGAAGGGGCAATTTTTGTGTTTTTGACCCCTCAGCACCCCCTCCCTCAAAATGGGGCAAAACTGAATTTTTACCCAAATTTATCTTCACTCAAATATATCTAATCCGCCGCCAAACTGAGCCGATTGACCGAATTGAAGCGATTTTGGTTGGTATTGAGCGGAGTAACTTTTGGCTTAAAAATGTCTTAATGGTCTTCTAAGACCCCAAAACGGTTTTTGTTAATGTCCCCCTCCCCATCCGCCGTTCGTTGATAGACTGCAATAGTCTGGTTTTCATCGATAATATGACGTAAAAATCAGGCTAAAAACAAAAAGCAGTAAAACAGTACATACTTTTGTTTAAAATAAAACAGTTCTTTGGAAATGAAAAAAAAAATGTTGATAAATACATGAAAAGTTGAGCTTTCAAAATATTGACCATCAATTCTGAATCCAGTTCGAGTTCTCTACAAACCTGTGAAAACAAATCCACGTTAATTCTAACCACTCTCGAAGCATGGACCTTTAAAATTGAGCTGTATCACAAAAAATCGCTATTTTTCAAAAATTGCGAAGGCCAGTTTTTCCCACCTTCTTGAAGAATTAAGGCCGGAATGATGGAGATTAATTGGCCACAACACGGAGAGGAGCTAGAAAAAAGTTTTGAGCGAAATCGAAGGACCTTTGTTCCTTTTTCAATTGGGTTGTAGTGGTTTTGGCCTAAAATGAGCCATATGTAAATTTACTAGAAACGGTCGAACGAAACAGCAAAACAATGATTTAAGTCTAATTTCGTTCACACCAGTGTATGGGCCTAAATTAAAGGCCTCTTTTCGATTCTATCACCTGAAATGATGGCAAACTGCCACAGTTAGTTTGATGAACTTAAACTTACCTTAGTATAATGGATGTATTATAGAGAGAAAAAAAACGTTGGTAGTGTAGTTCCAAAAATTTTCTGAAGATTGTGCTAGTGGTATGCCACATAGTACCCATTTTGTAGTGGATACAGACTAACGATATGCGATTAATTGCAAAATAGGAATTCAACCAAAGTCTGGTGACATTTTTGGTAATTGGAACACGCGACAAAAATACCGAAAATGTAAGATATGGATTAACAGCATAAAATTTATTAAATATTTGGTACATTTTATAGAATAATTTACAGTAGAACAATGTGCATAGCTACGTACCTACCTACCTACCTGCTAATGAATTGGTTTGGCGAAATATTGAAAAATTCCTACTTACAAGGTAACGCTCTTTGAAATATTGTTGGGAAATTGATGCGTATCCAACGATTTGGATATTAAATTCAGTGTAAATGTGAAAAGCTTTTAATTTTTTCTCGCTTGAAGGAAGGCTGGAGGCGGTAGCCCAGATAACCCCCTCCTTGGGTGCGTCATAACCTCATAACGTACCATTATAGAGATATCAGCAATCCACTTCAATATCTACCTTTACCCCTACCACTGACCTGGAAAAAACATCGCAAAATGATTCTTTTTCATTCCATGAATGGAACATTTCGTGTATCACTTTTTTCTACGACTACGAAAATCAGGCTCAAAAAGCGACTCATTACAATACTTTTTTTTAAATCAGTTCAGACCATGTTGGCATCATGTCCTGCTCTTTGACTTGGAAAATATTTTTTGTCAGGAATACCACTATGAGTATTAGTACATTTAATTAAACTTCAAATTTTAATTTCATTTGTTTCAGGTGAGTACATGAATTATGATTATTGATGTAAAAATGATAGCCGATAGAAATAGATTTGTGGGTAAGTCATTTTATGATCATCAAATATTTATTTATCATTAACAATGGGTTCCAAGAAAGAGATGCGAATCCTGGACTTTTCTATCATTTTGAATTTGTTCTCATGCGCCCCTCAAGTTCTTACTTTTCCATCTGATAGCATCTCCATACATTTTGACCGAATATCCAACGGTTGACTTTCTACATTCTCACAATCTAATGGAATTGTAACATTACCATAACATTCCATGTCGTCATCTTTTGATCAGCATTTTCACTTAGTTGGCTAATTACCCTTATTATTATTCTCCTTTCAAACATTGTAGGCTTCATCTGATTTCTACTAAATTCGTTCACATAATACGCAATGTCTGCTATGGTAGGGATTGCTATAAAATTCACACAACCACTAATAGCACCTCTGAAGTGTAATTTTGCATACCTTCTTATTTTTTCCTTCATTAACTTCTGCTCGATTTTCTGGGAGCACCAATAGGAATAGATCCGAATTTTTTCTTCTCATTTGTGCGCTTCATGAAATTTCAGTGTGTGATCTTTCATATTTTGCAGTACCTCTACTTTTGAGTTCTTCTTTGGCTCTCCGGTGTGTATTATGTCAGCCTATCAGAGTTGTTGTTCGCAATGTACACTTAATTATTGTTCATCATTTCACGCTCATAGTCAAGGCTGTGAAGTATTTTTTTCCCATTTAGGAAGGAGTGGGTAGGTTACAAAATTTTCTGACTAAATGCATGCATTAGGGGAAAATCTATTTTTAAGTGATTGGAAAATGAAAAAAAAAATGGATGAAAAGAAATCCGAAAGAATTGAGGGACCCCAAATAATGCATACAGGTCGTGAAGAAAAAAAAGCATCGCATGCGGTGCTTTTTCAACCCGATTTTCGTGACATATTACAATTATGAGAATCAACCTAAAATTTTTTATTTAATTAATGTATAAAACCCAACACTAATAAAATTAAATAACAAAATGATTAATATTTTAATTAATATTTTATATATTTTTTTAATAAATTAAATTAATTAAATACTAAGAAAGTTTATTAATACTTTCGTACGAAATAAATAATATTTTTAAATATAAAAACCAATCTAATTTATAAGCGATCCTTTTTTCCTAAATCAACATTACAGTGGGGCTAAACAGTGGAGACCTCCAAAAGGCACATGTACAGTCCCTACTAAATGTACATACCTAATTTCAAGTTCCTAGTTCAATTTGGAGGGGAGTTATGTAAGGAACAAACTCAAAAAATGAGAAAAATAAAAAAAAGCGATCGAAAAATCACTTTTTTGTGGGTGTCGGGTGTCAGGGGGTGTAATGGAGCTCAAAAGTTGGAACCCTCAAAAGACACATCTACGGACCCAACTGAATGTACATAGCAAATTTAAACTTTCTTGCTCAACTTGGCGAGGTGATAGGGGAGGAACAGCACTTTTTCAGGGTCAAAAAGGGGGAAACCGCCATATCTCCCCTCTTAATTGACTTGCGAGGAGGCACAATTTTTGCGTTTTGATCCCTTGATACCCCCTCCCCTCCGAAATGGGGCAAGTGATTTTAATGTTCAGGGAAAAACAATAAATAAAAATTAAAATAAATATATGACATGTGTAAAAATCGTCTTAATACTCTTCTAAGACCCCAAAATGAATTTTGTTGATATCCCCCCCCCCCGTCACCCACCGTTGGTCTATAAACTGTAATAGCCTAGTTTTCATTGACAATATGACATAGAAAATCAGGCTTAAAAAAATGTTTTGGGGAGGTGAAAAAAACATAACATTTATGCATGAATAAAGCGTTTTTTTTCTGCTTTAGACCCATTTTTTTCCAAAACCATCCAACCAATTTCCTTTTTTTTTTTATTGTATATTATTCGGGTGAATTTTCTCTGTGATTCGACGGAAAAGTCTTAATTTTTTATGCTTCTACATTGCTCTGATTCATGTAGTACTGTAGTAATTTTGAGTGAATTGATGGGATTTTTGGGATAAAATTGAAATTTGCCCAAAGCCTCGCATCAAAAGAAGGTTTTGGTATTCCAATCGTAAAAAAATGAACTTCGTGGATCAAGTAATTTCTAAGTAAATGGGGCACAAAGTAGGAATCCTGTTTATCTGTGCCATAAATGTTATATTTTTTTTTATCTCCCATAAACAATTTTTTTTAATTTCCAAAATTTTACTTAAAGATTTATGGATGTATTTTTTGGACCAAAATATCTGCTTATTTTTCATTAAGTTAAATTAATTGGAATTCGTCAATTTTTTCGAATTTTTGTATCAACTTTTTTTTCTTATTCTTCCATCACTTAAAAATAGATTTTCTCTTACTGCATGCATTCAGCTAGAAAATTTTGTGACCTACTCACCACCTTGAATGTTTAAAAAAGGTTTTGCACTATCCTAGACCATCTCCAACTCCTTCATAACTGAATTACACCTCTAATAATATTTCTTTGGACTTGGACTTGCTTCTAATTCAAAAAGTGATTTCTTTTTTTTTTTCGTGACAGAGCTATAGGGGACCCAGTGAGACATTATGAATTTGAAAGATTTATCTCCAATTAATTTTTGAAGCTAACGATGTGAGCTCCAATCAATTGTTTGTAGCTGGTTTTAACGACCTGTATCATCACAACGAGGAACTGGCTTCCTGATAGACTTGGAGATTGGTCAATATTCTTGAAGGGGGAGAAGCTTCAGTCAGCTTCTAATCATGTTATATTGTTTGATGTAGGGACGGTGATATTTGATCAGGATATCGATATTTGGTGTCGAAAGTATCAAAAATAAAAATCCAATATATGATTTTACACTCATTCATTTTAAAAATAACTTTAAAAAGGAAAAAAAAATACTTTACACAAATTAATATTTATTTAAAAAAAAAAAAAGTTTTTCTCAATTTGTCAACGGATAGTCTATTTCTCCCGTGAGTACAAGCTTAAACAAACATTTTTTTTTTGAACACCACCTCTGAATGATTTTCTGGCCCTCGTGAAATTGGAAAAATATTGAAAAATGATTAATACTGCGTACTGTAGCATGTTGATTCATACTAATTCAAAGATGCTGAGAATGAATGTCAACTTATGTCCTTAATTCGAATCTTCTGTATCCACATTTCTCGAATTGTTTTTGGTAATTTGAAGGTCGATTTGGAGCACCATCGGGGAGTATATTTTATATTCAAAATAACAAATGAGCTGATATTGAGGTTTAGAATTTATTAAAGAATTGAATGCAGTAAAATTCGCTTGTTATAAAGTCTCTTGATGTTATCAAAATGCTTCGATTTCGATTTCTTGTCCTATGTATTTATGAATATTACCTCTGACAGTTGTGATCACAATTGAAATACGATAAAGGTACAAACAAATTTATACGGTAAAATATAATGAAAAATAATAAATTTGTATACCTAGTCCAGGAGAATTAGCATTTCTGCTGGAAAATGTTTAGATGGGGGCCAATAAGCATCATCTAAAAACCTACAACCCTCAACTCCTGTGGTTTTGGAAGGATAGGGGTGTGAAACGTGTTCAAAAATTTGAGTTCTGCCCCACAGTCTGAAAACGAAGTGACATAGAGATAACATGGTTGCAAAATTAGATTTCGGATAAAAATTTCCGTTTTAGAATGATTACCAAACTTGACCAATTTTACTCAAAGGGAGGCCCCTCGAGCGGAGGTTCAAAAATGACGTGATTTCCATCATACCCAAAATTATTGAAATTTTAATCAAAATTTTGACGTAGTACTCACATGATGCAATCTAGGTGTAAAACGTGAATGTCGCCTACGCTGAAAATTATTGGGGGAGGGGGTGTATAACTCTCTTTTCCTCTTTATTTTTGTTTTGTAAATGGGAGTACAAAACCTCAGCGAAATTAATTCCTGTCAAATTCTTGGCTTCAAAAGTCAATTATACTGAGGGCAATGTTTCGATTCCGTGCTACTGACCCCCCCCCCCCTATTTTGAAAATGATGGGAAATTAATTATTGTCGTTGGTTCTCAGATTGTGGAACAGACCTCAGATTTTGAAGCACATATCAGCTCTCCAAAAAAAAAACCACAAGAGTTGCTTATTGCTTATTGACATTCTTCTAAACATTACTTTCGAGCAAAAATCCCAAAGGTATCATTTGCTTTTGTAAGCAACATCTCTTTTTTCAGCTAATTCTCCTGGGTTAATCTATCTGCGTGTAAATGAAAAGAAAAGTAAAAGAAAAAATGAACAAAATGAAAATCTTTTTTCAGTCACAAATGTAAAGAGTAAAACATTACACCGTACGACAATTAATCGTTCCAACGCCACTCAAATTATGTAAGCATCCTACCAGCCAGTTGGAGGAATTACAGCAAGCAACTGTTTTAGCTTGAGCCCAACCATCATCAAACTCGATCAACATCGTTCGACATTTGCCCCATGTGGCTGATTCATATTGATTAATACAAACGTCGTTCGGATCAAAATTACAAATGCCATTACTGTAAAACAAAATGTACGAAATTGTATTTAGCTGTGAATTAAATTAAATTTTATAGTGGCAATATCGAAGCGAATACATTTGCAAGAATTAGTTTAAGGAGTACAATTTCTTCTGCAAATTGCTGTGGAATTTATACGAGAGTATTTTCGAACTTGAGCCTTATTTTTGAGATCCGTGTACTCGAGAATGTTTGAAAAAATGGCGAGAAAAAAAATTAGAAAACTTGCGGGACGAAATGTGGAAATTTTATGACCTCTAGAACAAGAGAGATGTAGTTGAAAAATGGTCTTCAATCAGTTATGTGGGCTATAATAATGATAACCTCTGCCCAGTTTACATATGTCATCACATAGCTAGTTCCTTGAGAATTGTTTTTCAATGTTTTTCTCCATTTTGTTATCCTCACCACGTATGTACTTCTATAAAATATTTAAAAAAATCATTTTTCGGTTGATTTTCTGTAAGAAAACTTTAATATTAGGCTCTACCGTTTCACAATCTTAGAAGTCCATTTTGACCAGCTTCTTTGTGAACGTTCGATGTGGTTATTTTTCCACGTCAAAAAATTAATGACTCGGTTCTATATTGACCTAAATCGATTAGATTACGGTTCTTGGCTAGTTTTAGTAGCACAATTTAGTGGTCACGTTTTCATTGACCTTGGATCAGAAACTGGTTTGGTAAAAATTTTAAAATCGAGGTAAAAGGAAGTGATGTACACGAAAATTAAAAATTTTTCAGCTAATCGATAGAAAATGTTAAGATGCATAACATATGCAAAAATCAGCTTCCTAAATCAATCAGAACACCGTGAAACTGGTTTTCTAGACTTTTTTAACTTTAAAAATTAAATTAAAAATACTTGCAGACCCTTAAAATTAGTCGACTGAGCTGAAATTTGGAAAAACATAGGGTGGGCCGAATTTTGCTTTTTTTGGAAATCTGCAAACGGCTGGATCACAATAGTTGTGGAACTATCTTTTTCTTTAAACTCAAAAATATTCAAAAAATCGAATAAAAATTTTTTCGAATAATTGAATTATTGCAAATATTTAAACTCAAAATGATCGTTGTTCAGAAAAGTTTGCTATTTTCTCCTTTCCAACAGGGTTTAAAAAATATTACTGTTTTGAGTTTTTTAAAGATTTTCTGAAAAACCATGAAAATTTTTTTTTGAAAAACGCCCCCCACCCCCGCCTAGCGCAATATTTTGAATTTATCCCTCATTAACGATTTTTCAGGGGTGCGTGAAAAATCAAGTAGGTTTTTCACATGGTTAAAAATTTATTTTCTGTAAATTTTTAGTAAAGTAGACCGAGTGCACTTACCTTGGCTCCTTTTAGATCTGTTTTCTCCAATTTTGTCCTTTTCACGAATTCTCAATTGGTATTTCAGCGTAAAAAAATATAGTATAAATGATAAAAAAAAAAAAACGAGATATTGCATTTTGTCCTTTGCGATGAATTTTTGTTCGAAAAATAATTTTCCCAATTTTTATCAAATTTACTTTAAAATGTGTAAATAAGGACCTTTTTTTTTTTGAGTGACTTGGAAAAATCGTGTGTTAGGTATAAAATTGAAATACATTTAAAATTGATGTCCTAAATCTATTTCGGAGAGGGGGGGGGAAGGCGTTTTTAAAAAAAATTCCTTGAATGTGGTTTCAGAAAATTGTGAAAAAGAGGAACAAGTGATATTAAAAAAAAAAAAAATTCTCAATAATGACCATTTTGAATTCAAATACGTATAATAATTCCATTAATGGGAAAAATTTTCGAAAAAAATAGTTTTTTGCTTTTTTGAAATTGAAAATTTAAGAAAATTTTCGAACTTTAAATGAGTTTTTGCTAGGTTGAAAAATTGCGTTGGGGGCTGAAATGTTTGAGCACATTTTTTTGAGATAATTTAGCAAACCATTGTGGACCCACCTTTTGCAGATTTCCAAAAAGAGCCGAAATTCGACCCATCCTAGTTGGTACTTGGTACCTGGACACTCGATTTTGGTCGATTATCTCCGAACCACCGCTCTGCAATTCATAAAAAACTCGATTTTTTTATTTTTGTGTTTTTCATAAAATTTAACCCACTTGTAACACTTCCTAATTGACGGATGCAGATTATAGAGCTGTTGGAAATATTATAATATTCGCTTGTGGTTTGCTCGAAATTAACGTGAGACTCTAACGGATGATTTTAAGTTTTCTGCGATTTTTCAGGTCATATTTGCGGTTGAAAAAATTTGAAAAAATTCCACAGTGTCTGGGAAATAAAAATCTACCATTTATTGGCAATGTATGTGGTTTAGGCGTTATTGCCGAGAAGGTAGCCTAAACGAATTCATTGAGAAATGGAGAAATAAAAAGCCCTATTTTGTTTGTATCGTATTTGTAGCTTATGAACAAGTATGCAACAACCATCGTACATATCAATTATTCATCGACAATGATGCAAAAAATTCGTACGTCTTGTAATATTGCTTTTTTTTTGGAGGGAAATAGATTTTTGCCTGCAGTCATCATTTTTTGGCAGCAACTTACCCATTTGATCCGTAGTCACCAGATTGGATCGCATTTACTTTCATATAATGTGTGAATGGTGCGTAAAACGTGATCACGACACTAATGAAAATCACGATTTTGTCGAACATACTGTACATTTTTATTTGACTGATTGACGAGTACATACTGGAACAATGATCAAACCGCTAGATCAACGGATCACTATACTATCAAAAATATTGATTTTTTTCTTCGTTTTATACGCATGAAATTTCATGATTCACAATATACCGATGAATCGTCGGTAAATAAATCATTCCTTTCCTATCGTATTCAATTCAAAACAAGTAGGTATGTAGCCTTACATGAAAATTTTTCTGTTCTTATGTTCTTTCGCCAGTCTTACGTGTTTGATTTTCCTTGATTTATGATTTCTGTGCAAACAGCGAATCATACATTATCAACAATACACCACATGTTCATACGTACGATTTCACAGTAGTAGATTATTATTTTGCGAATTTTATAATGCGTAAAGTACGTAAAATTCGTTGATTTTTCTGAAAGAAAATGTAGTCATCGTACATAATATCAACCATCAATATCTCAGACTTAAACCATTGTACATTGAGCATTCGTATCATTGACCTGAAAAATCCGCAGTTTGTCCAGTCTAAAAAAATGTGCATGGTAGGAACTTGGTTTGGTGGCAGTTGTTGTTTATTAAATTTTCATATTCGTTCGATCGAGAACCCAGTTTTGTCTATAATTCGAAGTTGGCGGTCGAAGAATGCTTTATAGGGTGATCAAACCCTCAAAGTGCCTAGTTTTTCGCAGTTTACACCTCCTAAAAATGTTGTAAGATCTCCGGCCACATGTGAGATTCCGAGACCACTTTTTTTGATAGTGTACCAAGCGACTAAAACATTACAGATGACAAAGATTGAGATATTTTATACTCAATGAATATGTAAAAGTAATGAAATGCATGCGAAAAAAATTTCATCTCTGGAAAATAGTTGAATAGGATTGCGTAGAAGTGCTATAAAGCCCTGTCTCATGATGCAATTTCACAATACATTATCTTAAAATTAGTTTCTTAGTTGGCAACGTTGATACGCAGAATTGTCCAACTATTTCGAGCAAAATCTGTAATTTTATAAACTAAAGAATTTTTTGAATACGTGTTTGAGTTGATAGGGCTTTTTATTGCGCGTATTTTTGAAGAATTGAAAAAAACTCAAATTTTTTCCATCTTCAACTATTTTTACCATTCGGTAGAGGGCCAACAGTGGTCTCAGATAGAGTTAAAATCACGCTACGGAAACACATGAACTCAAATCATTTCTTTTTACTTCTATGACCCGAGTCCTGTACCATTTTTAAAGGGTTTTTATCGCTTATACCCTTTTTAGATGTTCTCAATAGTTATCCAAAAGTACAGTATAAACAGTTTAGAACCGAAGAAAGCTCGTGAAAAAATGGAAAACGCTGAAAATTTGCTGCCAATGATCATTCCGAGTTTAAAAAATGTGTAATAATTCCATTTTAGGAACAAATCTTCAAAGACGTTCGTTTTTAGATTTTTTAAAAATTTTTGAAAGTTTTTAAGCTTGGAATCAGTTTTGCAAATAGAAAAAAGAAACCCTTTTTGAGCCTGATTTTCAGGAATCAAGAAGATATCGAATAAGGAGCGCTGTGAGATATTTTACAAGAAGATATTGGAGTGAATTGGTGAAACTCCCAGCAGGCACATCTAAGACCTATTCTAAATCTGCTTAAAAGATTTCAACTTCCTAGCTTAGTTTGGAGGGAAGTTATGCGAATAAAAAACTAAAAAAATAAGAAAATTCGTCCAAGAAGGTATATTTTTGGTGTTGTAAGGGGTGCAATCAGCTTGAAAATTCGAAACTCCTATTTATAGCCCGGTCTAAATTTACATACCTAATTTCAACTTCCTAGCTCAATTTGGAAAGCTGATGGGGGAACTAAAGAGCTGTTTTTTCAAGGTCAAAAAGTAGAAAACCCCTTGTATTCTCCTTTCTAATTTTCGTAGGGAGCTGATTTTTGGGTGTGTTGTACAACTTTAGATTGCCCATTGATTGGCTCAAAAATAAACTATTTTTGCAATTTTAGCCCCTCAGCAACCCCTCTCCCAAATTTGGGCACAGCTGAATTTTTATTCGAGGTCATCCCCACTTCGAAATATCAAATTCGCCACCAATCGAAGCCTAATCCCCAAATTTGATCGATTTTAGTCGGTATTAAGCTGAGCAAATGATTTTTAGTTTCGCAGGCGAATGTCTGACATGGCCAAAAATGGTTCCAATGATCTTCTAAGACTCCCAAACGGATGTTGTGCATATTCTTCCTTTTATTCGCCGTGAGTCGATAAACTTCAGTAGTCTGATTTTCATTGACAATGTGGCATACAAAAAACTAGATGAAAATTGAATTACAAAGCTGAAATTTTTACCACATCATTTTGAGGTCTTTTCGCTACTATTGGAACCTCCGCTGTTTGCAGATTCCCCCTCCCCCCCCCTCAAAAGCGAAATTCAACTCTACAATAGCTTTGGCGTTCACCAAGCGGGGACAAATATTTTGTGAAATACCTTCCAAGAATGAATGATGAAAAAAATGCGCTTTCAAGGGCATTTTTGACCTCCGAAAAAATATTTCACCGGTTTTAGTTGTACGTACATGAATTATCTTGAAAATATTTAGGGGATCTTTAAATGTTGCTAAATTTTTTCGATGGCTTTCCAAGCAGTGTCAAGTAGGTACTTCAGACAAAATATGGTAATTTTTTTCAACTTATTAGCTCGAAATTGAATCTGTACATAAGACTATTTTAAGGTTATACTTGTGATAAGAACTGAATCTCTCACAGGTATATTTCAATGAATCATTTTCTCCTTACCAAATCTGTAACATGTACCTAAATTGACTGATGAGTAAACGCAAAACATAGAGTCATGCATAGGCGTAAATGTTATTATTCTTTAGTCCCTCCCCCCCCCCACTAAATAGCAGTTTTTGAATATCGTTACGCTATTGCTCTGTTAAAACGTATCAGTTTGTTTTTCTTTTTATTGCTGTAATGCAAACAACAGACAAAACGTTTTCAACCGTGTAAGTAATGAGTCATACATTCATCCATACGATTGGTATAATATGCGAGTTTCATGAAATCTTCATGGGCAAAACATAATGTTTCCTTGGTAGAATCATTTGTAAATTTTATACTGTGTCGAATCCGTAAAATGTTAATCAATGGTTGTGTTTTTTACCCTAATTTTCCAAAGTGAATCTTTTTCAGCAGTGGTTCATACAATTATGAACTGGTTTAGTCGAAATTTTCAAAAGTATAAAGTAAAATTGAGATGAAAATTTAGGATTTTTTATTCAATCGGCGAATGAACATTTGAGTAGAAAAATTGTATATTCATCTCGAGCGTGTATCCCTTCCAACACCCTCCACTTGAAAAGCTTTCACGATGTATGGTAGTAAGTGATTTAGAAATTCTAAATGTACTGCGAAAAATTATAACGACTCAAGGTCAGATACTAGTTATAGTATTGCTACTTGAAATTTTTTTAGCTCCAGTGGCGAAAATTATGACGAGCAGGCACTGGTACTAGTATAAAAAATCCATCAATCCTAGAATTTGGCATCCATATGTGTTTCGTTTCCGCCATCGTCACCTGAAATTGGATAATTATATCTAAAAAAATAATTTTGACATAATATTCATTGCTTGTCTTTATTTGTAAAAATTTATTTCGTTTTTGGTGCAAAAATTACTTTTTTCATACAAATTACAAAACACGTCGAGTAAGTAATTCTAAAATATGGTTCAGTTGAGTAATATCTAATTAGAACTACTTCTCTTAAAACTTTTGTTCTGAACGTTTCATATTCGGAGTTCAACTTCAATTTATAGAAAAGTTGCTTTGCAGGTGTGGGGGGGGGGGGTTTATTGATTTTACGAATTTGAAAACATCCCAATTTTTAAAAAGATCAAATAATAAATATTCTACAGTATACGGATCCCCCCTTTTTTTCTAACAGGGTGAATGATGTCAACATTATCCGGTGGTACATTAATATTAATGTTCTTCATCTTTGATGAAATACAAGAGTGAATGTTGTCTGCTTCCATTTGCGTATGGCTTACAGTTAGATACTTCTGAATAATCGCAAATTTTCTCAACACTGATAAGTTGAGCAATACATTATACAATGTGCAATTCTTATTCTGAGAGACACAGTTGTGAGATTAGAGTATGATCACAAAAAGAATCGGTGGTCTGCCAACAAAGAGCGCCATTCATCATGGTCCTGCACCTTTTTCACTGCCAAAGCGATTGATCCCATTCGCGTTTTTATTGTGTCGTCCCATCTGGTAGATGTTCCTCTCCATTTTGAACCAGTTACTTTGGCGAAGACAATGTTCTTTTCTAGATTCTCCTCGTTCCTTCTGGCCGCGTGTCCAAGGTTCGCATAGAACACTCAACCTTACTGACTGACTCCTCCAATTCTTCTACAGAATAAATATCAGTCATTAGATGTATTTGATTCTCAATTACAGTTTTAAACCTTTTTATTAAAACCATTTACCCGATCGAATTTTTATTCTTTGCCCCCCCCCCCCCCCAAACTAAAAATCATTTTCTCGGCTCAATACCGACCAAAGTCGATCAATTTGGGAACTGAGCTTCTATTGGCGGCGGATTTGATGTTCTGTAGTGGGGATGACCTCGGACCAAAATTCAGCTGTGCCCAAATTTGGCGGATTGGCGGACGGGGTGCTGAGCAGCTACAATTGCAATAATTGTTTCTTGTTCAGCCAATTAGTGTAAAACCTTAATTTGTACACCATAGCCAAAAATCAGCCTCCTAGGTCAATCAGAAGGGGAAATATGAGAAGTTCTCCCTTTTTTGATCGTGAAAAAGAGCTGTTCCTCTTCTATCCCCCTCCTCCAAATTGAGCTAGAAAGTTTAGTAAAGGTCCTAGATGTGCCTTTTGGGAGTCTTGACTTTTCAGCCTCATTGCATTCCCTCGCAACCCCTAAGAAGTTGTTTTTTTCGGGTTTCCTTATTTTTTGAATTTGTTCCTCGCATATCCCCCCTCACCTCCTAAATTGGGCTAGATAGTTAAAATTTTTTATTTTTCTCTCTTCACCAATTTCTATCTAACATTTACAAAATTTTAGATAACTTTTTACCATTTTTATCATAAATTTGGTAAATTTTTACCCATTTTTCAAAATTTTCGATTAATTTTCTTCAGTTTTTAACCATTTTATAGTGAATTTTTTTAAACCAATTTTCAACAATTTTAAACGTTTGTTAAAAATTAACTGATAAATCGATTTCATGAACTAAATGATTTGACATAATATTAAATTTTGAATAGCGAGAATTTATCAACTATACTCCAACGATTATTGTGAATTTTAGCATTACATATCCATAATATAAAATTTTTCCCTGAAAGGGAAAAACGTCTTGAATATTCTCAATAATACGAAGATGGATATAAAAAATTCGAAGTAAGAATGAATTTGACTAGTTTGAAGTAATGGACTTTTTTTTGAGTTTCATTTCCTTTATACTGCTCCCCAGGTTATCCATTAAGTTAGGTAACTTGATTTTCGAGCAGAATAATTGGTAACACTGGCTTACGTACTTATGTTTCTATCAGCAGAATGATATCTACCGTTTTCTTCTTCAAAAGATTCACGATGTGTGGTGAGTGTGTAAAGTGGGGAGTAAAGAATTGATGCATAGGTTGGACAGGTATGAAAATTTGGAAACATTCTCTTTTGACAAAAATACACAACATACCTGAGATTGAATCTTGCTCAGAATTCAGTTATGGGTAATACGGCTATACTATAGTTATCTAATGACCCGAAAGAATTCTCTACAAAATGAAGTATTGTTGCTATTTTCGAAAAAAAGAATCTTTCTTTTAGAATCCCTAATGATCCTATATTACCCATTGCCTTCGAACTCTTCTATTGTCGTTATATTTAAGCGAAACATCCCAACCGCTTTCTCCTTTTATTTTCTAAGAATGTATCATTCTTGTTGTGCGTAAATTTTTTGCAACACCGATAAAACTATTCAACTACTGTGTTTATTATGCAGCGAACAATACTGTAATTCTAGTTCTAGGGTGTTACTCGTATCTTCTCGCGTTTGTTTCTGTCGTTATTTTGAAAATTGAAAAACGCTGAATTTCTCTTACCATAAGAGGCCTATACGAGTGTATTTTTGATTTATGCATTTAATTTCATATTCAGTCTTTTAATATGAATAAGGTTTTACGTTAAACAACGTTTAATTATTTACATATCTCTTTCTCTTATTAAAATCGCTTCAAATTAAATCATATACTTAGTATGATTGTGTTGCTGCAAATGTTCATTATAATTTCATTAATGGATTGGTCGTGTTATGATCATTGCATTTCCACGTATCTGTTGTACAATTCACTCGAACGTTACGGCAATTATACCTCACAAATACATTATAAGTAACTTCTTGATAAATTTCAAGAACTCTTTACATCTACTGAATTAGTAAACTTGTTTTCTTCTACCATAATTTTGCAAATTTCTCGCTGATGAGTTGGTATGCCGCATCGTAAAAATACTGTTGAAAAGTGATTCATACATTTGCGTAAAATCACCTGCTAATGAATAAAATCGTAAACTCACAACAGTATTGTATTGTACGATATGTACATATATACTTAGTCGAGTAACTCACTGCATAGGTATTTACGCAGTCATGTTTGCTCATTCATAAATCTCATCGCCTGATTTTTTTTCTAGTTATGTACTTAGTGGGATGGACGATAAATCGACTTTCGTGTGATTTTGCAGTATAATATGAGTAAATAGGTACGAACGAGTTGCGATCAATACTTAGTTGCCAAATTGTCTCGAACTAATGTGATAAAAAATGATAGCCGTCTAAGTAAATTGATGTTCAATCCTGTGCGCGAAATTTTCAATGTATTAGATAAATCGGAACGTTGTAAAAAATTTTCGAAATTTCATTAAAATATTTTTTATTTGATTGTTCTCATCCGAAAGTGAAGTAGCCATGCATTTTTTAAGGGAGAAAGGCGGTACAAACTTATTCCAAGTGGTGTGGAAAACCATGAAATTTTTTTTTAAATTGTATATTTTCAGAAAAGAACAGCTTTCCCGGGTATCAACTCACAGAAATTAAGTAATAGCCGTTAAACGTGTGTCAGGGGAAGTCAGGGCCAAATTTTGAAGAAAATGACTTTTTAATCATTAAAAAGTGCATTACTTAAAATTTTATGAAGAAAAGTAAAGCTTTTCGGGAGTCTAAGTTTAAATTTTGAAGAAGCATAAATTCAAAAATTTTTTCATTTTTTTCAAGCTCAAAGGGTGGAATCCGGAGTGCGAGGAGGATAAAAAAGTTGTGAAATGACATAGAGTGAACGTGGTAAAAATCCCTTTTACCAAACCCTCCTCCCCCAGTTTCAAAATTTTAATGATAAATCCCCCTCCCTCAAAAAACAGTTTTTTTTCGATTTTTTTGATGCTAAGGTGTCATAGTAGATCGCATAACACCAAAAAAAAAACTTTATGTGATTTTCGTTATTTTACCAGAGTTTCAAAATCAGGTTTAAAAATAAAAAAAATCGAATACGCGTATTTTGAACTTTTTTGAAGTGAAAAAGCGAAAAAAATATTTTCATTTATTGCCAATGAAAAATGTTGAGATTTCGTATTTTTAGTACATTACCTTGAAAAAATTTTAAATGATTGATTTTTTCCATTTTTGAACAAAATTTTCTGAAGAGCGATAAAAATTGTGAAAAGTTTTTTTTGGTCTCAAGTAGTCTGCTGTAACGTGTTATTACCAAAAAAATAAAAAAAAAGTAAAAAAAAAATTAATTCTTGTCGTTTTTTTCAAGTAAATTTTGAAATTTTAAACTAAAATAAGGAGGGGAGGAGTAAGGGTCAAGTTAGGGACTCCAAATTTTTACCATATTCATTCGACGCTATTTCGCAACTTTTTTTCAACACCCAAATTTCAACCCTTCGAATCAAGTTGGAGAGGAGTTATACGAGGAATAAACTCAAAACATAAGAAAGCCCACCCAAAAAAACACATTTCTGAGCTCTAAAGGAGCTCAAGGGAACTGAAAAGTCGAAATTCGTAATGCGCATATCTATGACCAGTGCTAAGCCTATGTACGAAATGTCAACTATCTAGTTGAATTTAGTGGGGAGATAGGGAGATAGGGGAGGAACAGCCCTGTTTCAAGGTCAAAAAAGAGGAAAACCCTCATACCTACCCTCCTAATTGACCTAAGAGGCTAATTTTCGGACAACTTATGATTTCCTATCTATTGGCACAGAAAGTGACATTTTTTGCGAGTTTTACCCCTGAGCACCCCCTCCTCCAAATTTGGTCGTAAGTGAATTTTGACCTAAGGTTATCTCCACTCGCAGATATGAAATCCACCGCCAATCCAAGCCTACTGTCCGAATTTGATCGATTTTGGTCGCTATCGAGCTGAGCAAATATAATTTTTAATTTCGAAAAAAAAATAATAATAAATATCTGACATTGTCAGAAATTATCCTAATCAGTGGCGCACCTAAGGGGATGGCTACCGGAGCTATAGCCTTCCTGTCCTCTAGACGTGGAGAAACGCTGAATTTAATACGTAAATTGTTAAAAAAAAAAAAAAAAAAAAAAAATTACCAATGAGATTTAAATTTGAAACCCAGACTTTGAAAAATGCACTTTTTAATAGCTTTCAGATCGCTCCTCTCTTCTGAAAATTTACAACTCGCCAATTAAATCCAAATTGAACAACGGATCAACAATTCACAGTTCTGCTAATAAAACCCTCCTCGATTCCCTCAATACTGTTCATCATTCAGCACTTCGCTCAACAACCGGAGCTTTCCCAACCTCTCCGATAGATAGCATCCTCTGTGAATCAGGAGAAATCCCTCTGCAATCCCATCGAAACATTACATTACTGAACACTCTTCTCCACACTCTATCAAACC